>JAVQJS010123993.1:0-10826 GCA_036024795.1 Galaxias rostratus | reverse complement strand
CACAAAATGGCTGATCACTCAACAGTGCCCTAAAACGTAAATAGTGAGCGATTTTGGACACAGCCATTGTAGCAAAAAAAACATTGTGACACAAGCCGGACACATTTTCGCAGTCGGACACTATTTCGCATGACACAGCCCTGAACAGGACATGAGCAGTGAAAAATCTATGGATGGATCAAAACAAGTGAGAATATTTGGTTTTATCTGCAAGCCAGATGCAATCATCAAAAGAGCCATACCTGGCTCGCGAGCCATAGGTTCCCGACCCCTGCTTTAGAGCGAGGGCTGCTTTCTTCAACAAGCCGTTGGAACCAGCTGTATACCCCATCTTGGATCTGAGGCCATTAAACAGCCACTTGACTGTATTACACTTCAAATTGCAGAACACACCTCTTCCGCAAAATCCATCAGGACAATTGGTTTACAACCTAGACCTAAAAAATCCTTGTCTTAGTACATTCGTTTTCCCCAAAGGTTTCTCAGGTTTAAGGTCAAAGGTCAGGTGTGAGTCCTAGGGTTTCCTCTTTGGGCTCTCCCTGGCACTCCGAACATTTACCAAGTGTGCGGAAGTTGCGCTAGTACACATTAAGGCAGAGGCTATTCCCCTTAACAATTAACTGTTAATCATAAGGTGCTGTGGTGAAAGTGTTTCAGAGAATGATGCACGCTTTGGGAGACTTGGCATAGAGATATTTCATCAGCATACAGTGGGCAGCAGGCAGCTGTTGGCCATATTCGCAGAACAGTGTGGGTGGATACTGTAGTACTGCAGAAATGTGTATCTTTTGATGGAAGCAGGAAAAAGAATTGCTCAAATTGCAAAAAAAAATTGCCATTTAAGGTCTTGATTCAATTTATCTGGAATCTAAAATATACAGTATAACATCGCGTCTCTTAGCCTTAGAGATAGGGTAAAGAGCTTGGCCATCCGGAGGGAGCTTGGAGTAGAGTCACTGCTCCTTTGTATCAAAAGGAGCCAGATTAGGTGGTACGGGCATCTGATTAGGATGCCTCCTGGGGGCCTCCCTTTGGAGGTTTTCAGGGCACGCCCTACTGACCCAGAACATGCTGGCGAGATTATATATCTCGTCTAGCTTGGGAATGCCTCGAAATCTTCCAGGAGGATCTAGAAAGCATTGCTGGGGATAGATACGGCTGGAATACCCTGCTGAGCCTGCTGCCTCCGCGCTCTGGCCCCCGGATTAATGGCGGATAATGGATGGATGAATGGACGTCTTGAAGCTATATATAGCCAGAAAAAAGAAAAGTATAGGAGTTTGCTGCTCTAAATAAAAAAAAGCAATAGAAAACGTTTTCCCCAAAACACAAGCAAGGCATGATGAAGAGGAATTAAAACCTTGGAGTGTGTGAAATCAACTTATTTAAATGGATGGAAAATACATTTGATTGAGAATAAGGACCGAGTCAGACATAGATTTTGGTACAAATACAGTAAGTGCTCAATAAAAAGTTGATATACTTATATGTACTCACGCAACAACCTTGATACTGAGGGAACCAAATGCACGACACAACAGGCAGGAATGAAAGTATAAAATAAAGGTAAATCAAACATGTGGGAGGAAACCGGAGTACCCGGAGGAAATCCACGCTAACACGGGGAAAACATGCAAACTCCACACAGAAAGGCCCTCAGGTGGGATTCAAACTCAGGACCTTCTTACTGTGAGGCAACAGTGCTAACCACTGCGCCACCGTGCCGCCCCAAATAATAACAATAATTTGCCTACTGTAATGATGAGGACTATTTGCTTTATAATTCAGACTCTCCGACTAACAGTGAGTCTCACTTAAGTTTAATACAGACACATATGTTGAAGGATTTATCAAAATGTTCAGAAAAACGTTTAAATCAGGACAAATTAGTAAATTGGTATTTAGTCTAAAACGGTTTTCTCATTCTTTAACCAGTCTACAGTCCTGGTTCTGAAGACTGAAAATCCCCGTCCATTTGCATAATGAAGAAGAAATTCATACAGAAATGTAAATGGTAATCTTAAAGGGAAATTTTAAAATCAACTTCTGAAGAAACGTATGGAAAATATAACACAGATGGGAATAGTAGGGAAGTAGGGAAAATGTAAAGCGAAAAAGAAATGCAGAAAGAAATAAGGAAATGCACATAAAAAACTGAATAAACTCTGCACTTAATACAAAGGAAAATTCAATCCATACGTTTTCATTTCTTTTTTTTGTCATTTATTTATGAATGTGTTTATTTAAAATGTTGGTAACTTTTGTCCTCCATACAGGATGGCTTTTCTTCTCATAATCTTCAGTAAGCCATCTATAGCATCATGTTTCACCATATCTTGTGTGATCCACTTTGAAAGATTAAATGTGACACCTGGTCAAACTCATCACGACTCAACTGACTGAGCTGGTCAAAGGGGGTTAATTTCTTAATGCTCTTTTATAAAAAAAGAACACCTTTTTGGGTTCCATTTCTTTTTGAAACGATGCAGCAGGTAAGATAGTATAAAAAGTGTGTTGAAAACAAAACAGAAAAACTGAATTGATATAGTGGCCTCTTTACCCTCTGTGCTGCCCTCGTTATATGTGCTGTATATAATTTGGCAGTCAGATAAACTCCTTCCTAATATTACGACTCTGAAGACAATGTCCTCTTGTCCACAGGTTTAATTATGTTGCAAGGAAAGGTGAAACTAAAACATGCAAAAAGCACAACAATGCTATTTATACTTCTTACTTGTACAGCTATACAAAATTTAAATTTCAACTCAATCCTTAATATTAATTAAATCCTCTTAATGTTTTTACTGTAAACTGTTTTATGTATTTATTATCTATGAACTTCAAATTGAACATATGTGAGATAATGTTTTCACATGTACTAAATTATATGTATTCATCCTTATATGGATTCCAATTGTCTAGAAACAGTGTAGCACTTCACAAAGGTAACTCGGATTCAGTAGCATCAATATTCACCAAATGTATCAAATGTATACAATATCTAAATAATAATGATCTGTGATTGTATATAAAAATATTAATATTAATACATACTTAAGATGCTATCAAAGGCACTGGATGTTTGCAGATTCCACTGGACTTGTAAAATAAGATAAAACAGCAGCTCTAAAGATCGTGCTCACTCCTTTCCCGATTTTCTAATACATGACTTCACTTCCTGTTACTGACATCCGGTTGTTCTTAAAGTGACAAAACGAATTACCAAAACACCTAACAATTAGAAACTTCATCATCATCATCATCATCATCATCATCATCATCCGCTTATCCGAGGTCGGGTCGCGGAGGCAGCAGTTTCAGCAGGGCTTCCCAAACTTCCCTTTCCTGGGCCACATTAACCAGCTCTGACTGGGGGATTCCAAGGCGTTCCCAGGCCAGCGTTGAGATATAATCCCTCCACCTGGTCCTAGGTCTGCCCCTCGGCCTCCGCCCAGCTGCCCCCACATGTACGCCAGATAAATCCTTTCCAACTGTAGAATCTGTACTGCAGGTTTTTGTTCAGCTCTCCACGGTGTCTGCATCACTGTGCTGGCTCACGGCACACAAATACACTCCGTTGTCTTCAGGCACCAACTTCATCACTGTGAACGATCCTCTCTCAGCTACGGTCTTGGTGGCTGTGAACTTGTCCTCAGGAAAAGTCAGGTTTGGTGTTTGCAGTCGTAAACGCTATTTGTTTGATTCCATCCCCTGGCAGCTGTCTGTACCAGTACATTTGGAAATAGCTACCTCCTTTAGTATGACTACAGTCCATGGTAGCAGAATTATTCTGTTCTTTCCACAGTCTAGGGGTCTGAGTGACATCACTCCCATCCTCAAGACCTGAAAACCATGAGCATGAGCATTATACAGTAACAAAATTCCCACAATCGTTATAATTTACAAAACAATATTTTATTGCCTTTGTCGTTATGTCCATCTTTAAAAAATAATACATATATATGTATATATATATATATATATATATATATAAAAGAAAGATACTGTATATGCCATAGCATTAACATCTGTAATACTTTACCCGCAATTAAAACAAGTTACAAAGAGAAAATAGTAAGGCCAGATCTAATCATAATAACGTCCTGCTGGTTCTGTAGGGGGAACACCTGTTAGCAGCGGGTGATTCTCAGCACAGCCAATGAAACGACTAATGGGAGTTACTTTCAAAATGACAGTTGGTGGGAGTTTCACTCATCCTGTGATAAACATGAAAACGTGTCAACTTTTCGAAATCCACAATGTGTTATTGAGACTGAGGGTATGTTTTGGTAGTTCAAGGGTCCCCCTAGAGTTCAGGAGTGAGATAATTTACAACTGTGCAATCCATACTGGAGGTTTTTGTTCTGCTCTCCAAGGAATCTGTATCACTGTGTTCACTCACAGCACAAAAATACACTCCGTTGTCGTCAGGCAACAACTTCTTCACTGTGAAAGATCCTCTCTCAGCTACAGTCTTCTCAGCAGTAAATTTTTCTTTACTGAAATTTCCATAATCAAAATCACCAGCCGTTGTTGTGTATGCTATTTGATTAATTCCTTCTCCTGGTAGCTGTCGTTACCAGTACATTTGCCAATAGCCGGACCCTTTAGTGTGACTACAGTCCATTTGAGCAGAATCACCCTCGTCCCTCCATAGTATGGTGGTCTGTGTGACATCATTCCCCTTAATATGACCTGAGGGAAGACAACAGATTGTGTTAACAGGTTATTTAAAACCCACCGGAAACAAATAAACTTCTTTTTATTAAAAAGCATAAAAATTTACCTGTTGTAAAGAATATTAAACCAACCGATATTTTGACAAACATTATCATGTTGGAACTCTACAACTGATTCAAACGTCGTTGAATCAAGTTATGTAAAATGTAAAAATATGCTGTACGATTAAGTAGCAGACATAAATCTATCTTAAGGTGGGGAGGCGGTAGAGGTGCACCTCAAATCTGTCCTCAAATGATTCAAACTAGTGAGCTCTGTGGGTTTGCACCTTGACTGGGCTGTTGAACTCTGTGGTAATTTAGTTGCAGGTGTGCTGAGAGAGCTATAATATCCTCTCACTGATCTGAGCAGGAGAAACAGAGGAGGGATTTTGTGGAAGAAGGGAGGGAGTCTACAGCTGTGCTGACAAGCAGCAACAAAGTGTACGGAGCATTGTGATGGTATAACCAGATGTACTGTACATACATACATATATACATACATGCATACATATATCCAAACAGAAAAACATACAGAACATTTCTTGGGTAAGTGTGCACTCCCCGGATGATGTCTCTCGCTCTCTCTCTCTCTGACTGACAATGCAGCTGTTAGATTTGTATCAGTTTTTGTATTAGGAAGACTGGTTGTGTTGCACAGTGCCCAACTCGCTACACAGAAATACACAGCATTGTCCTCCTGTCCATTTAGTTTGTGAAGATGTAGGGTCGCCTCTTTCACACCATTTCCACTGATATTAAAGTGATTGTTAAATAGAGGCTCCATACGTGTTAAACCGTGATATGCATACCCGATGAGGTTCAGGTTTGTTTCTCCTCTTAGTTGTTGATACCAGTATAACGTGTTGAAGTTTGGAATAGTATGGCTGCAAGTCAGAGCTGTACTTTCCCCGGGCTGTGCAATTAGTGCTACAGGGGAAATAATTATTTTCTGAGACCATATTTTCCAGCCTGCCACCCAAAGTGGAAGAGCTGTAAGGTAGAATAGGAAACAGTAGGTCATGGTGACACCTTGGTGCCGGAGAAAGACGAAGGTCCCAGTCTGAAAGTTATGAGGACACAATGAAAAACTTGTACTGCTCATTGGAACGTCATTCGTAAGAGTGTTAGTGTGATAGTTTGTATCTCAAAACAAATAGTAGTGTCCGTTACCCTCTCTGATGCAGCCCACCTATTGGTGCCTTGTGTTAGAGTCCCCCTGTAGGGCATGAGGGATATTACCGCCATCAGGTAGTTATCTTTGGGAAGCTGTGCAGACGCTTACATGCGTTTATTTTGTCATTGCGCAAAAATGTATGTGTATGAATATATATATATATATGCATATATGTGTATGCATAATTATATATGTATGTATGGATGTATGGATGTATATATTTATAATATATTGTATCCTTTGGTTCCATGTAATTCACTTAGAGAGTTCAAACGTATTCCTATCAAAACTCAAAATTCAGAATGGTAAAAGCAGACAGTAAAAAAAAAAAACTTTTTTTATAATCATCTTGTATCACAGCCTCTGTAGTAATAAATAAGAGTTCAAACTGATAGTAAAAATAAATTTTTATCTCACAAGTCTTATGCTTGGCTGAGCTGTTATTCTCTAATAGAGGTTGGTCACAGGTGTGCGTGAGGAGCCCGCTGGCACCATTGAATTAGACATCTGATATAATCTGACTGATCAGCACAGCAGAAACAGAGGAGGGTTTTTGTAGAATCAGGGAGGGAGTCTGCAGCACTGTGCTGACTAGCAGCACAGAAGTACACAGCACTGTCGATTTGGGTGAGATTATTAACGGTGAGGCTGGCGTTGTTACGTCCGTCTCCATCAAAGCTGATTTTGCTTTTCAGTTCTTCCTCAGGATACGGATGATTCACATTAATGTAACCTAGGAGTGTGAGGGAATTAAATCCATCTTGTTTGAACCAGAGGATACGGTCATAGTTTGATATACTGTGTGAACAACTAATGTCCTTCTTTACAGATTCCTCTGGGTGTTTGATGATAGACGGTGGACTCTGGAGGACTTGATGACTTGGGGGAGACCCTGTGGAGAGAGACAGAAGAGAAGGTTTAACATCAGATTCATTTCCAGTCTTTACAGGGTTTTCCTTTGAATGTTTTTTCCTCATTATTTTTCAACTTATTATTTACCTTTACTGCATGGTAAAAAGAGCAAGCGGATGATGAGTGAAATCATGGTACATGTATAACGTTATAAATGTTTTAAAATTAAGGAACACTAACAAATGAATTATGTCCCTGCTGACAAGTGTAGCACACTGCTGCAATGAGGTGACCAAGGAAGGCTTTAGTCGACACTACATGTTCATGTGATGATCAAAAGATAAACTAAACGGTCTGGGTGGGAGCCCAGGGATTTTAAGTCCCCCTGCTGATTTCCAGATGAGAATACAACTTGACACAAAAGCCAAAAGATTTACCCCAAATTAGATCTTGGGTCCCTCTGCTGGCTAACAACGAAAATGGTTGGGTTTACAGAAGAGAATACTCATTCACTCAGCAGACTTCTCTGGCAAATGCAGTTCTTCAACCTTAATGTATTAACAAAAAACTCCATTGTACTTGTAATCATATAAGTAGATCATTATAAGATATACATATGCATATTATAACTATATATATATATTATAACTTAGATTGGTAAAATAGCAGTAGCAATACAAAAGTAGCAAAAATATTGTGTTGAAGAGTTGAAATGGACTGAGTTGAAATATACCATATTACAATAGTTATAATGAACTATATGTTTTACGTATTTATATGTGTGTTGCTACTGTACATTAAGTTGGGTTTTGGATGGAAGGTAATTTTATTTCTAAATGGGAGGAGTTTTGTGTTGAGTGAAGAACATAACAGTATGTTAACCACAGCGCATTAATACCCAGGACTGTCTCCACAAAGACCCATCCATCTCCTCGTCCACCCAGGCTCTCTGTTACACTGAAATAGTTGTTTAAGTTTGCTGTAAGTCGAGGATATAATACCCTTGACTCCTAACGGTTGATAGCAGCAAACCCTGTAATAGCTGATTCTTTTTCCATGTTGTTGTTTTAACTACTGGTTTCACAGGGACTTTATGTGGTGACAGCTGGGGAGTTAATGAAAATTAGGGCCAAGCTCAGGGGCTAGTAATGTGTTGTATGGCTGTGATGCGTGGTTGAGGCAGTCTCCACCCCCTTTCCGCTCCCTGTCTCTTGGCTCCAGCTATGCACCTGGTGAGAATGGATACCACAGGTAGATGGGTTTTGATACGGTAACATTGAAATATAACCGCAATCTGAACAAAGGTTTTTGTATTGGTGTTCGGGTCTTCCTTTCACTGTGTATACTTGCAGCACAGAAATACTCTGCTGTGTCGTCTGGTTGCCTCAGTTTCAGGAAACGTAAGGAAGCTTTCTTTTCACCATCTCCACTCACACTGGTGTGGTTTATAAATAATTGTTCCACATTTTGAGTTTTGTAATTGGTGTATGCAACGAGCCTCAGGGTCGTATCTCCCAGAATGCGCTGATACCATAAAATAGTATCATAACTAGCAATACTATGCCTACAAGTAAGTTCCACCTTGTCGTTTGTTTGACCAAGCACAGCTGGTGGACTCTGAAGGACTTCTTTGCTAAGTGATGTCCCTGTAGAAAGTTAGGGCAAAAAAAAAATTGTACATTACTTACTACTGCATTTAAAACAGTGTAATAAAGTATTTAGTTAAACAACCAACCATATTTAAAAATGTTTGTGAAACATTTCTCTTGTACTCTTAAAAACAGACATAAAACATAAATATATACACATATATATTTACCGTACCCTTGATCCAAAACAGAGGAATGATAATGTAAATGAGTTGTGTATTCATTCTGACTATCCAGTGAGAAGTGAACATATGTCTGAGCTCAACTTCCTGTTGTTGGAAAATACAAAGGAAGTAATGTAATAACAAGGCCAGAGGATAAGGAGCGTGATAGGCTGTTTCATATCGAATTGTGACCTCAAGTGCAGGTGTTATGAAAGTGTTTCACTCTCTCTGAAAGAAAACCGAAGAAAGTGAGAGGTTTTTGTGAAGAACAGGAAGGGTTTAGGCACTAATTGTGCTATCATCAGGCTGCTTTAGGTCGAAGATAAACAGAGAGCCGTTCTTTGCATTGTTCCTGCTAAAATCTCCACTCATGTTAAATTTGAGGAGAGCAGGAGGAGACTGCTGGACTTTAATGCACATAGGGAAACCTGGAAATGACATAGAAAAAGTCACCTCCAAATAAAGTAAATGTCAATTGATAAAGAAAAATGTTTACCCCTTGGATTTAATAACCTGTGAAATAACAGAAAATAACTAATCTGCCTACAGTGTAAATCATACAAGATTTGGAAGACATTCCAAAATATTCACTCCTCCTCACACAGCTTGTCAATGTTAACCATGGTTGGACGTTTCTGAAACACATACCTGATAAGCTTTGACTAATCATGTCCAGTTTGTTTGTTTGTTTGTTTGTTTGTACAAAAGTATTGTGTTTTAAGTGCTAATGTTTTGACTGCAAGTCAGATCGACTGAATCTTTAGAAAACTATTGGTGACTTGAAAAAAAACTACTAGATCCTGAAAAACTTTGTTGCTGGATGAGATCCTAGTGAAGATTATCAGAAAATGTGCAATAATTCATATAAATGTGTGTGTATTTGCATAAATCAAGTATAAAAGTAACAATTTAGTAGTTATATATTGAAATATTTAAATTAATTAAAATGTGTCATATTTATCGACTTCACTTGACACATTTATCATAAACCATAGGAGGAATAAAGTCAGTTTGAAGAGAAAAGTAAACATGCAACAACCATATACTGTCGCTTAGTGGCTGGCTGAAGTACTGCATGCATTCTGCTTGATGTTAAGACCACACCGCTCATTCGTTTGCCTGTAGTTTTGAGGTTGCAGGCAGGTGTTCTGAATGTGGCTGAGAGACATTGTGAGCCAGCTCGGGTTTTTGTAATAGGTAGAGGGCAAACTTAGCACTGTGCTGTGCTGGCAGCACAGAAATACACAGCACTGTCCATCAATCCTCTTGCTTTGGTGATATTAAGAGAGGAACGACTATTCCCATTTCCACCCACACTGTAATTGTCCTGAAATGGACCCTCAACGACTGGATTCTGGTAATTAACATTTCCAATGAGTTTCAGGTCGGTGCTCCCTGTCGACTGCTGGTACCATAGCATCATATACCAGTTAGAGTTAGCGTGGCTGCAGTATAATAGTGCATTTTCTCCAGGTGATCTGAAGAGAGCTCTGGGTGTCTGGAGAACTCCGTTACTCAGCACATCTGTGAAAAGTATTCTTGAATTTAAAGTCTTAGTAAATCTAAGTCTTAGTTTATAGTCTTAGTAAATCTAAAACTTGTCTTTTTACTGGCATGAGTACCTTACTTTAGTTTGTGTATTTAAATCATATTTTGTGGATTATTCGTACCTGTTATGGTGGGTGGTACTGAAACCAGGAGTACTAAAATCCATATCATGTTCAGCATATGAGTTATATAGCATTATGATGCTATAACCAGATGAACTGAGGTGCACTGAGCTGAGATGTGGGAGAAGAGGAAGAGAGGAGGAGCCAAAATCATTCAACAACAGAAATGCTGATGTATTCATACACACTTGTGTACAACACACACACACACACACACACACACACACACACACACACACACACACACACACATTCTGATTATCTTGATATAAATGAGGACTTCCCCTTGTGGGTAACTATCATTTACTTTCATTTTCATTTGTGCCTGGCAGCACAGTAATACACAATACTTCCATTGGATGGGCTCAACTCGAGCAGATGAAGGAATGCTAGTTTCTCACCGTCACCACTCACGTTAAAGTGTCTTTTAAATGAACCTTCCACAGTTGGAGATTTGAATGCGACATATCCAATCAGTTTTAGGTTAGTGTCCCCCACTGATTGCTGATACCACAATATAACACTAAATACACTGACGCTGTGGCTGCAGCTGAGTGTTGCCGGATCCTGAGGACTTACAACATATGAGGATGGAA
>JAVQJS010123956.1:0-12231 GCA_036024795.1 Galaxias rostratus | reverse complement strand
CACAGATTAATGAAAATAATAATTATATTGTTTTTTTGGTCAACGTTTGAAAAATTTCTACAATTCATGCTGGGTCCACATGGAGACGTCTTGCGGTCCGGACGTGGACCGCGGTCCGCCTATTGGGGACCCCTGATCTAGAGGTATAATTTGTGTAACCTATGGCACATATATAAATAATGAAAATTGCATGGCGTGCCACTGTGGCAAAAGTAGAAGAAAAAAATAGCCTGAATGACATGCAATCTCATCAGAAACTGACAAGCTGTCTTTTTGCATGATTTTTGTAATCTAATGCGAGGAAGACTGAAACTGTGAAAGGACTTGCAAACTTACTTTTGCCCACAAGATGTCATCATAAGGACTGTGAGTGCATTGGCCTCCAGGAACCTTATACCAGTACGCCACATAACATAATAAATGTGAAACTGTTTTTGGAAATTCTGTGCAATTCGTCTTTTTCTTTAAAATTTGTCAGGGCAAAGATAAAACAAAAAAGTGTGCTGTGTAACAGATATATACAGGAATCATATAAAGTCGAAAATAGGAAGAAGACGTACAACGCTTTGTATGAGAAACGTTAACCCCCTTTTTACATACTACTGTGAAAATAGTATGCATCAAGAAGGAGCAGTTAGCTCAAAAACTGTTTGCCAGTGTAAAACAGTGGTTGACAACCTAATCTATATTGTGGTATTATTCCTAAGAAACGCATCTACCAAACTTGAAGACTTTGCGAGTATCCACCCGAAGGGTCCGCCTCGTCAATGTAATTGGTTTGCCCCAAACATTTTTCCCAAAATCCCCCTGTCACTCAATGTGTTGCCTAGTACCCCTTGACTAGAGTGTGCCTACACAGAGGACAAACGCTTTGTAGCTAGTCATCAAGAAAACTCCATGATGATTATATCTTCGTAAAGGCCGTCGATAGTAATTTCTTTCTGTTGGCGTTGAAGTCTTTTTGGCTATACACGTTTCATCAACATGTTAAGGGATGTGATCGAACGTTGTCCAGCTCGCGCTAGCTAGGCGGTGAACTCGCCTGCCAGATTGTTTTAACCCGCTTCTAAAATCACTGCGGGTTTTACACAGTTGATTTGGGAAGGCGTATATAGCTAACATTAGCTGGCTAGTTTTTAGTTCGCTACTTATCTAGTTAAGCTACCCAGCTGCAAGCTATATGGCTATTTTTGCTTAGTTAGTGCTATCAGAGGGTTGTGTGGTTGAACAGATAAGGGAAACATTATTTGTGACTTTAAATCAGACAGGGATAACCGACCACAACTGTCCAGGTAACGTTAACGTTGTAGCCACTCCGATAACGTTAGTGAAACTTGTAGTCACATTGCACAGACCAGTGGTGGTTAGCCAGTTTTGGATGTCGCGACAGTATTACAACAGTTAAGTTGAATCAATTTCTCCATTAGGCTCTGAGACGCAGTCTGGAAATATAAACTAGACCAGACCGCACAGTATTTGTAAATCCAAATAATATATCGAAGTCAGACACTGAAGCTATTTGCTTTTTTAAATAAAACACGGAGGAACGCGCATCCTGGGAGAGGCCCGTCATTTTGATACTGTATTACCTATATCCCCTCAGATTTTTACCGTGATTTATCGATAATACACGGGGGAAGTCGCAGTTATCGGCTTGGGGACAACTTGGCAGCGAGGCCCCTAGCTCCCCTCCCCCAAACCCATCCAGCCCCCTCAAACCACCACCTCGTCCGAAATCGAAGCGTGGAACGGGATTCAGAACATTCAACCGTGGACTGTGGATTGGGTCCCGTCTAAACCGGGCTGCCAAAACCAGGGGGATGACTCTGGAGTCCATGATGGCTTGCTGCCTGAGCGAAGAGGCGAAGGAGTCGAAACGAATTAATGCCGAAATTGACAAGCAACTTCGCCGAGACAAACGAGATTCAAGAAGAGAGTTGAAACTACTCCTCCTGGGTACATTGCGTGTTCTGTTATTTTGTATTATTATAATTGTGTTGTGGGTTTTAATGTAACTCTAAATAGACCATTCCAGGGCCTTCTTGACCCAGCTAATATGCTAGTGCTTGCCAGCTAGCGCCAGGCAAGATTTGAAGTGCCTGGCTGGGCAATGGGTTGTCTCGTTGCTTATTTAGCCTGTTAGTCAAGCCAACGCTAGGCCTTGGAACTATTCTAGGAACATTGCATTGATAACATTCTAACTTTAATTTAGGGTTGTTGATGTACAGCGGTGAACAGGTCGCTTTTTGTAATGAATCAGTGTTATTCAAGTACAGAGCTAGCTTGCTAACGCCTAAGTTATTCGTTACGTTAGCAAACCAGTGGCCCTGCTTGCATACAAATCAAGTTGTTTAACTACCGACCATTGACCAACATTATATATTTGATTGCTAAAGCACGATCAAAAACCCTCCCGAAAAATAAAGTCCATTGTGAGGTTTCTTTAACGTTAGTTGCATAATATAACGCATTATAATGCTGGGCACCTCCTAAAGCGCTCTGATATGAAGATAACTTTCTATAACTCAATAATGTGTTGGATGCAGATTAAAACCAGAAAGGCAAAGTGGTTTGACGTTACGGGTGGGCGAGGTGGGTGTATTTCACAGATATGTGGTGGTCAGTTTTGTGGCTTTATGGAGGGCATGCACTCGCTCATCATTTACCACAGGCCCAGATTTAATGAGACTAAGAAAAAAGGGTGTGCTGATGTTTTTTTTCCATCTTACTTCTTTCTCAGCCTAAATGTGAAATGAAAGGCTAATTAAAAGAGATGTCCCCTTTGAGAACCGCCATAATTATCTAGGTTGCCTCATGTTTTGAAAAAGACATGTCTGACGGTATGTGTTACCGATGAAAAGCTGCTCAATATATCTGATCTATCTCACTTTCGGTCTTTCCATTTCCATACACCATCGGGCCACATAGGAACCATTGTCACCCTTTTCTCTGCAATGTTTTTATTTAATTTAGACAAGGAAACGTGGATGTTTGTGTCCTTTAAAATATTGTCCATACTTTTAAAATACATACATTTATTTTGAGACGAAATCTCAATTGTGTGAAAAACTGGCAGGAGCTTGGTTCAGAGAGTGTTAGTAATCCCTCTTAACTCTGCCTTTACAGGTTAATGGTCAAGAGTCGGCATTAAACCTATTTCTGACCATTGGTCATGACAATAAAAAACCTTGAAACCTTGAAACCCTTGAAACCTTGGTCTTATCGTGTGTGTGTGTGTGTGTGTGTGTGTGTGTGTGTGTGTGTCAGTCAGGGAACGAGTGAGAGATAGTGAGGGAGCTGTCATCAGTCATGCTGTAAATGGCCTATTCTAAGTGAGTTAAGACTGTCAGTGGGAGCTTGGATCAGGACCTGTAATGCAAGATTAGTCCATGTCCTAATAGGCTTTGTTAAACACAGCCACTCCGAGATGTGTCACTGACTCCTATTATCCACCCAGCCTCCCTCTGGCTGCAGTAGACTTGCCACACTCCACAAGCCAGAAGCCAGCCACATTGCAATCCTAATCCAGTGCCTAAAACATTTGATTTCAATTAACAAAATATTTGTTGCAATTGTGCTCACCACTACATGAACCTTATCAAGAATGACGTTTGTACATTCGTTTTAAATGAAAATATTTTTGTCAGAAAATGTACTTTTAAAACTCTTCTTGCTGCTGGTAAAGATTTGACTATTATGGCATGAACTGTAATAATCCAGGTTTTTATTATTGATTCATAACGTCAATTTACTGGTACATAATGCAAATTTGATTAAAGTATTTTTCAAGCACACCCACACACCCTCCTTCGTTCTATTGCATGGCTTCGCCAGTGGTCTGGGTCGTTCTGCTTAGGAGTGAGGGCCATATCAGGCCAAAGAGGTAGGCAGCTGTTCTGCAGATCACTGGTTTGCCTCTACTTGGTCAAAACACAGGGGGTAAAGGACCGGATTAGTTTAGGGTAAAGTGACTGCTGAAGCAAATGAATGAGCATGTAATGAAGTCAAAAGGAAGAGTTTAAGGTTTTCCTTCTTTGATGTGGACTTGATGCCAAGCAGGTTTGGAAAGGCAATATTTACAGTTAATGTGCCATGTGCATCTAATCTTATTCATTCGACCATTACTGCTTTCATTTATTTACTTTGTAGGTACACGTGAAAATCCTGACAGTATTTCAGATACCAACTCTGTTCCCAACATGAGCGTCCAGCCTGAGTCACTGTTTACGTTAGTTGCTGGTGGGTTGCAGAGCTTTGTATCCTTGGGTCTGACAGAGTTTGGTGTTGATTGTTACGTCATTGCTTGTTAAGCATTGCGGATAGCATGGATATTTTCTGTAATAGGTCCTTTTCTGTCCCGGAGTGTGGTCCTATGCTATGCCACATATCACAACATAGGGGCCTGTCCAGCAGCCTTGTTCTGTAGTCCAGGTGTCCGATTGCAGATGGATCTTTGATTGTAAGAGAAAGACTGTCAGGGTTGGACTGAGGTGTTTATTGCTGACCTACTCCGCCAAGTATTCCTATTTTGGTCATATAAGGCAATGTGGTTCTGTTATTCCAACTCTACTCCTTGGTACTTTGCTGTGCACAAGTGCATTTGCAAGTCAGTGCATGGGTAGGTGGGTTTTTTTGAGCACAGAAACGTATTACACGTATTCTACTAGTCATTGTAATTGCACACCTGCTCTCTTCATGATGTATGGTATTGTGTATTTATTCTGCCAACAACCCTATTGGCTGATTTGTTTCCCCCAATCTAAGTCCCACCCTCTTTTTTTAGTTTGTGTGCTGCACATACCTGCAAAGTATTGATTACCTCTCATTAAAGCCATTAACACAGGTTGTCAAATGCACACAACCCTTAACAATTGAGTTAGTTTCCGTGCACACATTTAATCCTGTTGCACGCATGGGCAGCAATACACACTCTTTCATAAACGGGGTCATGCATATCACTATGGAGATATGGGGGTGCACAAGGCTAGATGGTGACTGTTCCACATGCAGCCGTTACTCTGGTCCCCAGACAAGAATACTGGGACATAGGCTGGCTTTCTATTATTACTATTCACTATCTATCTCATCCTTCAACCTTATTACTGTCGTTTTTTTATTTTTACTCATGGCACGTTTGTTCTAATTTCCTTTTATGTATTTCTGCTTGCTTGGACTATCAACTCTTGTCTATGCCTCAGTGCTTGTTATAGACTTGGATCTCACGGTGTGTGCATGTGTTGCACAAGTAGTATCCTCTGATTCAGATTCATGCTTCTTCTCTGTCTATATGTCGGGCTCCTTAAGCAAACCTTCAGCACATTTCATTCTCAGTTTTAACTTTTTTTCTCTTTCTGTTTATTGTCTTGACTCAATTACTCTCAACTTTTCTCTACTCCGGCTCATAGTAGATACTTGTCTCTTCGATGCCATAAATTTGACCTCTACTACTCCTTGATATTCCTGTTAGCCCCGAGTCCAGAGCATGGATCTCTGCAGTACCATCCGTAGACCTTCCTCTCGTTAATCCTTTTTTTGTACGTTTAGTTTTAGACTGCACATGTGCAGCCTTGTCCACTGTAGGAAGGACAAGCATTTAATACCGGTTAGTCCAGCACTGGGTATCTAGGCAGTGTAATACCGAACAAGCAAGTGAGACTACTGTTCCAGCCTTGCATATTGTAGTGTAACCCATCATTGGTCCAGGTTTGTGCACAGCAGGTCTTCTATGTGTTATATCGGCATACGATATGTTAGTTCTGTGTTGTGTAGACTAAATGTGGAGGGTCAGAACCATTGTTAATTGTACAGTGCATTTGGAAACTATTCTCAGCACTCAACCTTTTCCACATTTTGTTCTTATGGCCTTATTCTAAAATGTATTACATTATTTTTTCTCTAAATTCTACACACAGTACACCATAATCACGACGCCAAAACGTCTTTTTGAGATATTTCTAAATTTATGAAAAATGAGTGACTAAGAAGTCACATGTACATAAGTATTCACAACTTTCGATCAATATTTTATTGATGCAATTACAGACCCAAGTCTTTTTGGATATGATGCTACAAGCTTGGCACACCTATCTTTGGGCAGTTTTGCCCATTCCTCTTTGCAACACTTCCCAAGCTCCATCAGGTTGGAAGCGAAGCGTTGGTGCACAGCCACTTTCAGATCCCTCAAGAGATATTAAATCAGATTCAAGTCTGGGCTCTGCCAGAGTCACTCAAGGACATTCACAGAGTTGTCTTGAAGCCCCACCTTTAGCATCTTGGTTGTGGGCGAAGGGTCGTTGTCTTGCTGAAAGATGAACCGTTGTCCCAGTCTTAGGTCGAGCGCTCTAGAACAGGCTTTCATCCAGGATCTCTGTACATTTTTGCATTCATCTTTCCCTCTATCCTCACTAGACTCCCATTTCCCTGCTGCTGAAAAACATCCCACAGCATGACGCTGCCACCGCCATGCTTCACTGTAGGGATGGTATTGGCCTGGTGATGGGTGTTGTCTTCCACACATGACGCCTGGCATTCAGGCCAAGGGGTTCAGTCTCATTAGACCAGTTAAAAAAAAACTTGTGGTGTTAAGAGTCCTTCAGGTGAATTTTGGCAAATGCGAATGTCTGGCCACTCTACCATACAGACCTGATTGTTGGATTGCTGCAGAGACGGTTGCCTTCTGGAAGGTTCTCCACAGAGGACCGCTGGAGCCACTAGGTCCTTGGTCAGCCCCCTGACCAAGGCCCTTCTTCCTCAATTGTTTAGTGAAGACGGCCGGCAAGCTCTAGGAAGAGACTTTGTGGTTCCAAACTTCCTCCATTTACGGACGATGGAGACCACTGTGTTCATTGGGACCTTCAAATCAGCAGAACTTTTTCTTTGCCCTTCCCAAGATTTGTGCCTCGAGACAATTTTGCCTTGGAGGTCTATAGTCAATTCCTTTGACTTAATGTTTGGTTTGTGCTCTGGCATGCACTGTCAACTATGGTACCATATATGCACAGGTGTGTGCCTTTCCAAATAATGTCCAATCAACTGAATTTACCACAGGTGGACTCCAATTAAGCTATAGAAACATCTCAGGGACCAACAGTGGAAAACAGGATGCACCTGATGCACCTCAATTTTGAGCTTCATGGCAAAGGCTGTGAATACTGTGTGCGTGTGATTTTTTTAAAAAAATTCTTCACATTGTCATTATGATGTACTGTGTGTGGAATAAAAAAAAAAAAATGCCATTTTGGAATAAGGCCGTATCCTACGAAATATGGAATAGTGAAGCGCTGTGAATATTTTCCCAGATGCACTGTATGTTGTAGGTTGACCTGTGTTGAAAGCGATACCCAATTTTTGTAGGGGCAGTATTTGATGTGCATCTCGCTCCCTCACACCCACACAAACAGAGCAGTGTTCTGCGCAGATTCGTTGTCCCCCTAAGGTGGGAAAACTAAGGTGTTCTGAGTTTTTATTGTTTGTGTGCGAGTTAATGTGATAGTGTGTATTGTGCTGTTTGCAACTCTCTCACACCCACGCACACAGAGCACTCAGCAAATCTAAAGACGCATCCAGTGCTTTGCCCAAAGAGAAACAGCAAGAAACTCTTGCAAATGCATCTGAATCTGCAAGAACAAGGCATACTCAGGTCTATGAGTGTCCATACCTATTTAAGATAGATGGAGCGAGGAAAGTGGGCCACTACAGTAGAGGTAACATCAATGCCTTAAGCGTGACCACTGGAACCCTGTGTAGCCACAGTTGGTAGACAGCTTTGAGTGTTGTGTTTAATATGCCGCGAGGGCAGCCTTGTCTTCAGTTCATCCTTGTGTGCATTTTTAGAGAGGCAGCATCCAAACTCTTGCCAAAGCTGAAAGCCTAAGCAAGGCCTTTATTTTGGTTGGCTAGGTGCAAGCCACGCTGCATTGAATTGATAAAGCTTTATTTTTAATAGCAGTTTAAAGATACATTTCATTGCATTCAGTAGCTAAGCAAATTATTAAATGCATTCTATCTGCTACAGTAGTACTGTTGTTTTGAGTTCCTAGTTATTTTATCCACTGTCTAATAGTGTACTAACTGAAAAACCCTAGCATGGGGAGAGCTAAAGCTGATTTTGTGCAGTATCAAATATACGCTAGTTGGCTAGTGATAAAAAAAATTAGGTGTTCCCATTTTGAACAACAAGAAAAAGAGCTTCGGCCATACCCAAGACCACAAAGCATTTGGCAATTGGCAAATATAGCCTTTTTCCAGCACCACATTACAATATCAGTTTAGCACTGAGAAGTGAAAACTATAATAATAAAACTTTAATTTAAATAGAGCCTTTTTTTATACCCAAGGTCACTTTACAGGGAAAACTAGAAGTCCTCAACAATCGAAATAAAAGGGATACAGATTACTTTAACAGACCACTGCATTTACATGTTGCTTTAACCAAATGCAAATCTCCACGTTCAGGATCTCTCTGGCCGCTAGATAGCAGTTGGGTGTGTGTGTGTGTGTGTGTGTGTGTGTGTGTGAGAGTGTGGGCATTAATCCATGGGGGTTGTGAACATGTATAGCTGATCTAAAGCTGTTGGCCTAAGGTAGTGGTGTATCTAACCTGTGGACTTTGACAGTTTTTTTTTGTTGTCAAATTCCACTATGCCCACTTAAGAGCCCATTTATTTATGATTACAAAATATTCTACAACTGTTTTAAGTGTATGTGTCAGTAAATTGTGCCCTGGTCCATTTAATTGTGTTCATGTTCTAAGCAGTACTTTCTCATTCACTTCCTGTCTCTGGCATCTCCTTTTCTCATTATTTTCTGAGAACGAAAAGCATTATCAAGACCAATAGTGTCTGAGCTAGTAAAAAAAATGACCTATTTTTTCTAGGTCACAAAAAAATTTCAATGTTTTCTAGTTATGAATATCCCAAACTCTTGACGGGGTGGATGGGAATGGGAGGCATATTTCTAGCCGCAGGGAGCCTGATGGGGGCTCGAGTAAAAGATTGAGCTGGGGGATGGGAATAGGAGAGGTTTGCCAGGGATTGGTGCTTGTGGTTAAGTTGGTGATATGAGATCAGGGGTGAGTAAGGCAGCAAGAACAAGGAGACAGAGACTGGTAGTGTGTGTTCACTGTGTTGTCTCGTGGAAGAGGAAAGCAATAGTTGAGCGGGAGCAGAGGGAGATCTTGTGACGGGGTCACGAGAAATAAATCAAGACATTAGTTGGCAGTCGGCAGCCATCACCGAGACTGCTGCTGCAGCTAGATTCTGCCGCTCCTACCTCCCCCTTGCTTGGTGTGTTACTTTATGTGGGAACTGGACTAAATTACTTGGTTAGAAGCATCTGCACTATTGCAATCACTCATTGTTAAATCTTCCTTGTTCTTGTGATAATGCCAGTTCACCCAAAACTGGTCGCGTTTTACAACATGCCCTATTTGGACGGGATGAGCGTTACCCAGGATATTGGTGATAATTTAGTTGTGGTCCTCAGTAATTAATTACAGGGCATCAGATGAAATTTTCAGAAACTGCCTGGATTTAAACTCATTTGCTGCACACTCCTCTATCTACTACAAACATATAATGTAGGCTTGACAACCATGACATCTCCAATGTAACCAACAACAGCACATTCATGCAGCGGTGTAGTGTTTTGAAACAGTTTGAATAGAAAAAAATATAAAATTTTGGTTGGTTTGAGTCATACAAGAGTAGAACTTAGTGTCAGAACATTTAAGTGTTAATATATTTACAGCTCTTACTCGTTCACAGTTAGAAAATAGCTTCCGAATAGCGTAGGTTTTGTTCTTACTAGAAGATTTCCTTAACTTTAAGCAGCTTAGTATAATTTTTTTTAAATGTAATATTTAACTGTTGATACATTTATCCAAGCATACCCTTAAGCCTACCGCTATAAAATCAGCTGACGACTAACTGCTGCGCGGTGGTAGACGCTTAACTTAGTTCGAATCTGCCTTTTTTTATCGAAAAGGGTGCGCTCCCAGCGTTTAAGGCCGCATTTTCAGTCCTTTACCATAATATTAAACGGTCAAACTTTGACAAATTTTCAAGACAACTCCTCTTGGGACTTGACTTTGAGCGCCAGTTCCGATTGTGCATATATAAGTGACATTAAATGGGTTTAAAATACTTTGATTGTGTTGCTACAACCCCAAAATGCTTCCTTCGTTTGACCGCTTTTCATGAGGCATAGAAGGGAGGTCTCCGTGAGGAGTGAGCCAAACATTAGATTGGATGGAAATTAAATACATTTTTCGACACTTGAAAATGTTGCTTTTAGATCATAAATAAATGTATGATGAGGTTTTTATGAATAAACCTTTACTAAGTGACATACATTCGGAACATTTACTGTTTAATCTCCTGATAAACAAAAAGGAAAACACGTTTGTCATGTCTAACATATGCCTTCAAAGTTTCAAAATATTTCTAGTAATTTTGGTAGGGCCAAATACGGACAAATGGCCTACCTATGGTATTGATCAAATATATGTAATCTGTGCTGCTGGGCCCGGGTTGCCAACATATCTGACATTACAATGCCCTATTGTACGACTTTCTTCCCGTTTTATAGGCAACCAAGTGGCAATATATGTTAGTGTAAGTGGACCCATAAATGTTGAAGCTCCACTACTGAAATTGCGGCAAAAATAAATCCCCCGGGAAAACACTCCATAAATGTAGACATTGCGTCCTGACCAGACTAAAATGATTAAACCAAGAATGCTCTGAGCCACAGGGTTTTACTGCTGGAATCAATACGGGGAAGTGGGAGAAAACATCCACATTATTCGCACTGGACGGAATTTAAATAACTGGGGTGGGGGGTCTTGAACCCATGTTCTAGTTTAGTTAGTATTATAGTTTAAATGTAAATAGTCATAAGATTGTCAACATTTGGTTTGCCGGGCGCAGGCGCTGCTGCTGCTTGCAATGTAGGTATGTTTTGCAGAAATTAAACCATGGCGATGGTGGTGATGACACCAAGGTTTTCAGCTAAATACCTTCAGAAAAAATCTTTTAGCTTTTAGACCCAGGCAGTCTTTGTATCGTACAGTGTTTGTACGTTTCTATGCTACAGACACGCCAACAGCTATTCTATTAAACTTTAAAGTAACTAAGAAAAACATATGGAGATAAAACATTTGGGCGTTTTTTAGTTTCATAGGAAATACAACACTGTCTGCAGAAGAAGCAAAAAGAAATAACTGCGAAATAGGCCAACACTTTCTGTAATAATCTTGACCACCCACAACTATTCTCTTCATTCGTTTTGAACGGACCTTTTTTTTTTCCATCTTCAAATTGAATTTTCAGTCAAACTGAGAATGTAAAGGGATCATAGTACTGAACACAGCCTTGGTCTTCGGGTCTGTCTCAGTCGTTCAAATGAGTTGTTCACCCCTCGACTGGATCTTCTGATATAAGACTTTGGTTCGCAGGTCACGTGATTGTGGCATAGGCTATGCTCGAGAGATAAGAAACATAAATTGGCAGTTCACCCATAGGTACCGAGTCATGACTGCTTCATGACTTCATAACTGCTTAAATCATGACATCGTTCATAATCGTTATTGATTTCTGGATTAGGCTATTACATTTCTCAGTGCCTCCTAGAAAATAAACTATATGCAGTCTTGCAAGGCAGTAGGTAGCTGTTGGCAGGAAGCTTTCAAGCCAATTCAGCCACAACAGCAATAAGAACGCAAGTGCATTTAATTGAAAATCGTTACTGGGAGCATCTCTATGTATAATTATTATTACGCCATAACCCATTCACAATTTAAATGACAAACCTTGTTAGTTGGGAATATTGTTTCTTACAGTAGCAAAGGCTTCACGTCTTTTAAATGCACCATTGATTTAGCTAATTTCTTAGTTTGTAGTGTTGTAGATGTTAGATTATATTTACTAGCATTTCTCTAAAATGGTTACTTGGTTGAAATTAAGCAATTTTATGGTTTTTAAATACATTTTACTCATTATAAGCATGGGATTTCGGAAAGCATAGCAGCCAAATTTAGGCTACTAGCAGAGCTTGAGAACATAGCTCCTGCTGGCCGGAACAATCCATTTTGGTGCAGCTTCATTGTTTTCCCTTGCAATGGTTTTAGGGTATTTAAATGAATATGGTTACATTTAATACCTACTTTTTCCGTAAACTACGTATCCCAAAATTCTGTGATTTATATCAAACAAATGTACTTCTTCACTGCCC
>JAVQJS010123946.1:0-15695 GCA_036024795.1 Galaxias rostratus | reverse complement strand
GCTAACACGGGGAGAACATGCAAACTCCACACAGAAAGGCCCTCAGGTGGGATTCGAACTCAGGACCTTCTTACTGTGAGGCAACAGTGCTAACCACTGCGCCACCGT
This sequence comes from Galaxias rostratus, assembly GCA_036024795.1. NCBI lineage: Eukaryota > Metazoa > Chordata > Actinopteri > Galaxiiformes > Galaxiidae > Galaxias > Galaxias rostratus. The sequence goes on along the minus strand of JAVQJS010123946.1, from coordinate 15,587 downwards.
GCCGCCCAGTGCCCATATGTTTTATTTATTATTATTTTTTACGAGTTTGGTTTCGTAACATTCGTAACAATTTCCCCGTCTTGTTACGAAAACATCCTTCAAGGACTAGGGTGGCATTCAATAGTGCTGATGCAAACACACAGAGAGTTGTCAAAGAGTAGCTGGTAGGCGAGAGCTTTTGATGCTGGAGAAGATGAAAGGAGGGAGTGTGGTGGTGGTGGTGGTGGTGGTGGGGGGGGGGGGGGGTTGGAGGGAAGGGCCTTTGTCAAGCATCTCTTTAGCCAACCTGTGCTGCAAGCCTCTCTGGGTGTAATGGGTCTGCGGCACCTTTAGACCCTCTCAGCCCTGTTCACATCCCCTTTTAACGGCCGGCCACGTGTCTGTAATACATCCGCACGACACGCTGCCTGTATGAAAAGAATAAACAAAGGAAAACAACTACCCAGGCGAACAAAACCGGTTCGGTGTCTTTTTAGAGGCTCATGCTTGAATACAGTCATTTGGTTCATAAGGGAGAAAATGAAACACTTAAGACTTTCCACCCGTTCGAACTGCGCCGCGTTCGTCCAGCCCCCCGAGTCGTTTGTCCGTCCGGGGAGAGGACGCCGTCGCCGCTCACGCGCCCTCTGTGCTCGCTCCCCAGATGAGATCCACCAGGAAGGTGTCCGTGTGGCCCGTGGCGTTCGTGGGCGGCCTGCGCTTCGAGTCGCCGAAGGTCAACGCGGCGGGGAAGGTGTACGGCTGGAAGACGGTGTTCGACCCGCACCGACCGTTCGCCATCGACATGGCGGGCTTCGCCATCAACCTGCGGCTGGTCCTCCTCAAGCCACAGGCCTACTTCAAGCTGCGCGGGGTGAAGGGAGGTTACCAGGAGAGCAGCCTGCTACGAGAGCTCGTCACCCTCAACGACCTGGAGCCGAAAGCAGCAAATTGCACTAAGGCAAGTGGGGGGGGGGGGGGAGCCTCCCCTGTTTCGGCTTTCATTAGCAGCGCCTTGTCTGGTTTTCCTTGTTGTTTCTTTTCCGCAGGCTTCACTTTGTGAGTTTTTTTTATTGTTTTTTCCTTTACGCTTGTTCCGTTTATTTATTTTTTTAACAATAATACTCTGTGTTTGTATAGCACCTCTCTGACACCAAAAAACGATTGTAGAGCCTCATTATTACATCCAAGTGAATTTCCAGAGTCATTTGGAATAATAACAGTAAAATCTGAGCTTCCTTTCACAAGCTGTTGTGAAAATAAACATATTGTGAGCCGTATTTAAAACATTGAGAAGCTTATTAAATCTTCCAAACCGGGAGTGGTCGGAACTGCAACCCCGCTTGAAACGTATAGCAGTGAAATGTCAGCCCATCCATAAGGTAACAGCCAGGCTCCAATGCCTGGCGCCCCGCTGTGTGTTTCAAACACTGGGAGGTGCAGAATCATAAATCCCTCAATGCCCCATCCACATCATGGTTTCTCCTTAACGGTGCCTTTTGCCTGGGCTTCTCAAAGAACCCTCTCCCAAGCCGAGTTAACCCCAGGATTTAAGCTGCAGCCACACCCTGCATGTGCACGACTGTGCACGCGCACACACGCGCACACACACGCACACAAACACACACACACACACACACACAGACACACACAGACACAGACACACACACACACAGACACACACACACACACACACACACACAATCTGATTCATCCATTTTCTTTTGCCCACGCTCAGGACTCCAGGAGAGTAGAGGAGATGGAGAGAGAAAAGAGGGGCGGGGGGGGGGGGGTGAGAAGGCGAGGTGTGTGTGTGAGAGGTTAGGGGACACAGCATAGGGCCGTGCCTCTGCAGCGCGATAAGCAGAGGGCTGACCAGAAGGGAGGCGAGGCGGGCAGGAATAGCGAGCAGGCGAGCCTGGGGCGCCCCTCTCCCTCATAATCTACCTCTCCAGATGTGGAGTGTAACTATTAACCTCCCCGTGCACCCACGGAAAAGTGGGAGTGGGCTCCCCGGGCCTATCCGTGAAAACGCGCTCCTCACTGCATTATTCATGGGGGCGGAGGAGATGGAGAGGCGGCGAGGACCCACAGACGGGGGGGAGGGAGGGGGGGGGGGGAAGGGGGAGAAATGAGTTCCGTCCTCTGGGATGCACCCTGTTTTATACCCACCTCCCCCTATAACGTCGGTGCCTCTGTCTCCCGGGTCGCATCACCCCCCCGCTGCCAGAGGTCTGATGGAACCAAGTGGATTTTTTTCCTCAGATGACCTTCGCAGGTTCGATTACAGAGATGAAGAGAGAGGGAACCTTACATTTTGATAAGACCGTCTTTCTCCGGAGCGATGCGTTTGATGTTCTAGGGTCGAACAAGACTGAAAAGAAACTTAAAGATCCATATCCAGAAGAACTAAAGAATAGAGACAAACGGTGATAACCATAAAATCACAAAACGACTATTATTGTTATTATTATCATAAATTATTATTATTTTTATTATTATTATTATTATAACCCAAAGTACAGAGAAGGTGAAGATGTCAACCACAAGGCTAACCATGCAGGGACTGGTGAGGAATTGGGCGGGATCCTGGTAGACAGGATCATACCTTCCGCTGATAGGAGGAGCCTCCTGTCTATCATCCAGCCCTTGACAGACAGATGCAATGGTTGCATTATACTGCTGAAAGACACATTGCTATTGGTTGAACCCATATTATGCTGAGATATTATAACAGAGATAGGTTTAACAGAACTACACAAGTGAGGACTATGGGATATTTTTTTTGCCACTGGTATGATGGACACCGTGAATGGATACACACTGAAGGAGTGCTGACATGTTTGTCTTTCTACAGATACTTGTGTGGCACACAAGAACAGAGAAACCTGTACTTGTCAATGAAGGGAAAAAAGGATTTACAGACCCTAACATAGAGATTTGACAGTCTCATTTTGGACAAGGTAAGCAAAAGATTTGAAATGCACTCACCCAAAAACACTATCAGTCTTTGAACACAAAAAAGAGAAGATTTTTCATAGATAGATGGATTATAGATGTATGTGTTTTTTTGTTTGTTTACCCCCTCCATTTTAATTAATATGGGAAACGCGATTATTACACCAAAATTTTTTTGTCTTCAACATCAGATACTTTAGAACACAAAAAGGATCCAACTTTTTAATCCGTAATGCAACAAGGATGAAACCACGAGTGTTTGTCGTTTACAGTTCATCTCTACCTTGTCTCTGTTGTTTTTGTCTGCCTCTCTTTCCAGGTGGTTGGCTCAGGACTCAGGACAGAGAAAACCACCACTGTCTTGGCACTTACTCGCGTCCTGATCACCTCTGCTGAACGGACCGCCTCCAGAGCGGTTGAATCGAATCCTTACGACGAAAACTAAACCGTTTGAACACTGGGATTAAAACAGTACAATTGTATGATATTAAAGCACAGATTAGTACAAGACGGCAATATTTATCAGGTTCACGGTGTTGCCATGGGCAACTCGGAGCAGGCTGGAAGAGAGGGACGCTAAACGAGGATCAAGACTCGGTTCTGCACCTGCTTGGAAGGACCATGTGACTAGTTTCCAAACATGGCGGACAGCACAAAGAATTCAACGGAAGTTTCTGATGAAAGGGAATGTAATATGACTTCCCAGGCTAACCATCAAGATAAGGGATTTGTTATTACATACATAAAGCCCCTGAACTGATCATTGTGAGGATTACAAATTCTGATTTAAACTCAAAAGGAAAAACGAGATATGGTCACTCGACCATTGACCTGAAGAGAGGGAGCTAGAAAATGCAAGACCTCCACCATCTGAGCAATGGAAACAAAATCAGAGAAGGAATCCAATTTCTCAAAAAGAGTTTTACTTTCTGCAAACATTCACAGGCAAAAGGGAATGGTATGTCCTTTTTGTACGACAGAAAAAAAGAAGTTTGTTTTAACTTAGTTGTTTTGAGTGTACATGCGTTTTCTTGCTAATTCAATACTACTGATTCTTGCCTCCATAGGTTGTCATCATCCATCTGATATTGCCATTGTTATATGCACTGAAGCTCCCTGTTCACCTGAAATAACGTCTTTGAGACTAGTCCTTCACGCTTAAGAGATCCTGTCTGGTCCCAAATCCCTCAACCTAATTTAAAACTTAAGATGACATCTCTTGCACTGTTACCGAGTGGCAAACCATGTAAATAATAATCGATCACAAAACAATTGGGGGGTACAACTTTCCTTGCAAACACGTTATAGAGCAATGTTACTACTGTAATTATGAAACAAACAAAACCGCAACACAAACACACAGTAAGAATTTGTATTTCTAGTAAAACCTTCCCTGAACGACACCTGCCATGTGACAGATTTTTTCCCACTCGGTGTGTGAGACAGCCCATCTCCCAATCCACTTTTCTTTAAATGATTCATATTTCAGAGGCTGTTGCCTCAGATTTTTTTTATGTCCGGAAACACAGCAAATAACTACTGCAAACCAATATTACGTTTGTGGCGGGATTTAAAATGAAGGCCTTTGCCTTATGTACAAGACAGTAGTGTGCTCCAATCTGGTTTCATGGTTGCCAGCAATATTTCTAAGAATAGATCAAATAATATACACACGCACTTTTTGACTAACAAACATAATACACGTATTAGGCATTTCGCTACCCAAAAATAGGTACGCTGCAAGGAACTTCAGCTGAAAAGCAGACAAAGCCCAATGTTGTAAAGTTACTATTCAAAGAAACCACTGTCAGTATGTATGGACCTACCCTGAAAGCTAAGCAATTTATCCTATTTTACGACAGCTTTCTTGAAGACCTTACTCAATTTATGCATTCCTAAAAATAGATTTTCACATCAGTAAAAAAAACTATGTCAATGGCGGAAACGACACACAAGAGAATGAATGAAAAGCACAACAATAAATCTACTGTCTGAATCCAACATTGCACTCAAAAAGTGCTTCTATATAGCAGAGCCAAAACAGTATTACGGTTTAAATGTCAGTATTATATATATTTAATAGTATTCATCAGCTGGACTGGATATGTTGATGGACAATAACTTTGAAGAAAATCAATAATGGATGTTGTGAACGGGTTACATAGGCTCTAGCAGAAGCTGACAGACCAAGTCGTTTTAAATCTGTCTAAATGAACTATAAAATAATCTATTCCATAGTTCAGTGCACACCTTACGCTACAACGAGCTTGTTCAAGATAGTAATATCCTGGCCATCATTCTAGTGTTACACTTCCTGGACTTTGCTATCTACCACAGTCCAGTGTACCGCTGGTGCTACCTAGATAAAAGACTCACCACGGTTTCTCAGATCGATGAGCTCGCTTGTGTTGTCAGCTCAGCTACCCAGCATGGGAACTTTCTGTCATTGAAGGATATTCCTGTTCGTACACTGGGTTTAGCATCAGAAGTCGTGGCAAGAGATTGTTGTGAAACGTGAAAGGCCTACTGTTCACAAAATGTGTAGCGGTCGTGATTTCAGCTCACCGTTTGACCATTTTCATTGACGTCGGAAAGAGTGGATGGCACAGAAAGGTTGTCAATTGTCAGACAAAGAATCGATGTCCTTCTGATCTAATCTGTTCATTGACAAGGTCAGCGTAGCTCTGTTTATTTATTGATTGATTTTGTTTATACTGATCTTTAATATATTTATTAATGTATTTATTTCCATTATGAATGTCCCTCTGTATAATTGAATGATATCGGCTTTTGCAGCGTTTGCCACCTTTAAATGTCAGAACAGCTCTGGGGGTCATGACCCTTTTTTACTCACAAGTCAGCTGCACCAACAGACACGCATGCCAATTATATGTTTTCCTATAGTCATGCATTGTTTAGAAGGGTAACCAACAGCCATGTACAGCCTTTAACAAAGATTCAGTAGCATTTTTTTTTTCTTTTAAAGAGAGCTGAAAGCCTAAGTGCAATTTTCTATCTCCTTAAATGGCGCCTACCCTCACTGTTATTGTTTTAACTAGCATCACAGCTCTGTTGAAATGTGTCCATACATTTTTCTCCTTCGTAAATATCTCCCTCTACCCATCTACTCGTTCACTGTTTTTCACGCATATTACAGACACACTGATTCCTAGGTATCGAGAGCGACAGTGAAAGCGTTCTTACATTCAATAAACAGCTTCCTTTTAGGTGGTAGCCACGGTTACCGCATTGGTAGTGGTGTAACACGGCGTTAGTGACGCAGTTGATGGATCCTCAAAACCCACGAGCTTCTGAAGGAGTGTCACTCTTGACTCCGTTTGCCCCTTTGCCCTGTTTTGCCTGTCATTGTCACTGAATCGCATTTCTGCATGTAACTCCGACGGCTGTTCATCCAACCCCCCTCCCCCTCCCCACACTTGGAATAAAAGACATTATTATAAAGTTGAATAGACAAATAAACAACTGAGAAATATTGCCAACAACCCTTGTTTGTTTGTTTGTTTATGGCGCTGAATAATTGTTTTGTTTTCATAGGCCAACATATTCTCCTTTCTTTTACAATGTCTTACATTTAGTATGCAAGTCTGCTTGTATTTTCTCCAGTACCAACTTAGCTTTTTTGTTTTACTGCTGACTAAAGGAACAGTTCAGGGAATATTGAAAGTTAGAAAGTCCGCTGCAGAAGTAAAGGTTTTGTACTCGTAAGAAATAAATGACACAAGCACAAGTTTATTTTCTTTGTCTTCCGGTGCTGCGATTCCATTTTGCATGCCTTTATTTCCCTGCCATGCTAATGTCTATACTTAACAGTGAGAACACCAAGAACATTGCTGTGGCTTATCAAAAGGATACATAATAACGAGCAGCTTAGCACGCAGCGTCTGCAGATGAAAACAAATGATGACCTCTCCATCTCAGCCTCTCTGCACAACAAAACATGGCCGCGCACTCGGTCTAAGCACAGACACGTTCGGGGACACAACATGCATCGTCGGAGCGCGGGAAAAAGCGATACCATCTAGAGCAGAACTAGATTAGTCTGGATCATCGAAGCCTCTGCCTTTCCCAATAGGAAGTAAATGTCATGTTCAGTGATGTGCATCGATTGTGAGCGCCGTCGCTCCCCCCCCCCGCGGCAGTCGGGGTGTGAACGGATAAAGCTGGCAGCCACGGCGTCACGCCCGTCGTCCCCGTGTCCTCACTGGACGTCCACGGTCATCCCGAGGTCGGGCTGGCCGACGAACTCGATCCTGCCGTCCGTTTCCTGCTCCTCGAACACCACCACCTGGGAGAATCCCAAGCGGAGCGAAACAGCACAGCAAAAAGCCGGCGTCGTCAACATATCTGCCTTAAGAACAGGGTGCTGCTTTGAGAGAGAACAGCCTGGTTTGATAACATCAGCAATGTGATGGAATGTGAGGAATAATATTTGAAGGCGTTCAGAAACTAGCTATGCTTCTTCCGGGATCGACAGTATGCAGGCGCCAGAGGTGCCAAGTAAACACTTTATGGCTAATAAAATAAAAACAACAGAGAATATTTGTATTGCTGAAGATAGAGCCATTACATCCCAACAAAACAAGGTTCATACCAGTGTTGTATAGACACGAAATTACAGCGGAGGGTTTCACCGCTCGTTCTGATCTTGGTATATTATATGTTATATTTCACTAAACTATGACATTTTAAGAAGACCACAAGGTTGGTGCTCACACATAACAGCAATTCAATTTACTTCGATGTTTTGTCATCGGTAGCTGGATGGTCTTCGCCTGTGATGCTAGGGACGACACACAGGTTCGTAGGCATATCTAAAATAATAATTGAATGACCTCACAGCAGTGGCACACATACCTTGTTGTCCCCCTTGCGTAGCCATGGCCCTGGGAGGTACAGGGATTGTTGCGGCCCGACAGACCAGTGCCGTCCCAGATTTCTCCCATTGACAAAGACAACTCCTTTACCCCATCCCTAACAATGCAGGCACACAGATAAACATGTCGTGCTTCCTGGCAGATACCACACTCTCCACCCATATAAACTGACAAGCGTGACGGTCAACTTCTTTTGTAGAAAGAGATGGAGGCGCTGGGCCTCTAACGAGTATTTCTACTTTCTAAATGTTTCCCGGCCGTCTTTCTAAACAGCAGCTCTACAGCTTGAAATGCTCTCAGAGTATACCCATGTAACGCCCCGGCTATTGTCAAACTCACAGGCAGCCGAACAAAGGTGTCTTTGGGAGAGCCGTTCACATACAGCCTGGCCTGGAAGAACCCAGGGAACGAGGGCTTCTGGTGGCCTGTGTGCCACTTGGTGGAGCTCAGTCTGGAACAGAAGAATAATAATATCGTCTTAGTTTAACCGGGCAGAACATGTTTTTGCTTACGTACTGCACACCTATGAAAAAACAGCTGAGCGTTAGCGAAAACAGCAAACCCAGCTATATAGAATTGTTTGAGGGAACTACACTATGGCATGCTCAATTGGTAATATACCAGCGGTTGTCAGTTGTATCAATATAATCTTCGATGTCGGTACATTTCTGGAAAGTTCCCTACGTTGATGGAGATTGATCTTTAGCATGGTCGTGGGGAGCGCAATTAATGGCTGTGCCTTTGATCTTGGCGATCCGCCATTGTAATCTAAGGCCCTGAGCAAAGGGAAGATAATCGACTTGATTCAGTCAGAGGCGAGCAGGCTAAGTGAACGGAGCGAGCCGGGTGGTAGGGAAACAGAGAGGAAAGCGGAGAGGAAATGATCACCACGGACCTGTTCACAAAACTCGGCCTCATTTCAAGACTGTGGATGAGGAAATGTTGGAGTGGGGTATTATTCAGTTCGATGTCTCCGACCAGACCTGTGGAGACCCGAGCACACGTTTAAAAAACGCTTTTCGTCACATGTTCAGTACTGTGGATGGCAGTGACTCAGGCCACTGGAATGGATTGTATTGGTACCTTTGCGCTGCTCATCTAGAAGGGTCCCATAATTCACCCTCCCACAGTTCTCCACCAGCAAACTCAATGTCCTCCTCCCCTTCCGTGGAAAAACACAGAAAGCATTAAGCTGGAAGTGCAAGGTAATTCCTACATTGCAAGCAATAAACAGTTTTGCCTTTCCAATGGACTGCAGAACACAATTGATCGAGTCGAATCTCTTGCTACAGTTTTCGACTTTAGACTAAATGCACTCATTTCTATTTTTCAAAACGAGAGTGAACAGGTGCAAAGTTGTCACTCGCGATTCCTCATTGTTAGAACAAACGTTTGTCTAGAAGCATTCTGCTGTCTTAATCCTGGCACCTGGGTGACAGTGGCAGTAATCAGCATCAGCAGAAGCTTCCCCCTCATGGTGTTGAATATTAATCGCACTCCAATGCAGGGTCATAGAATAGAACTTCAAGCACATGCCGATGGCCCACACCCACACACACACACACACACACACACAAACACAAGCATGCATGCATGCATTATGCGCACTTGTGCATACATGCACCCTCTGCACTTGTGCACACACACCCACACACAAACACAAACACACACATGGCATGCATGCACCATGTTTACTTGTGCATACACACACACACACACACACATAAACACGCGGCATACATGCGCCTTGCACACTTGTGTACACACACACACACGCTGGTACAAACACACACATGGCATGCATGCACCGTGTGCACTTGTGCATACACACACACACATACAAGCACATAAACACGTAGGCATACATGCACCTAGCACACTTGTGCACACAAACACACACGCTGGCACACACACACTCACACGCTACCTTCTCATCAGACAGAGCAAGCTCCTGAGTCTTGTAGTCCATGGTCCCGACATAGTGTTTGTCCAGAAACACCTATAAAACAACATGATGTATGCATCAGGACAAACCTATGGAGATCGTTCCCTGTGGACTTTGATTCTGGACTCTCTCTCCCAGGCTATGTCACTCACCAGAGCTCTGTCCCTGACGTTTCCCCTGGAGTTGAGACTTCCTCCTCTGGTGATGGTTGTCTCATAGAGGGTGTAGCCGTAGGACTGGCCATTGCCATTATTCACCGGAAGGTTCTCCATGTTCACTGGCCTCTCTGATTTCAAAGGCTTTAGGGGAGAACAACAAAGAACTCCCTGAGGTCCAATAAAGTCCAATTAACCAGACTGACTTCCAAACACCCGGTTAGGGAGTCCCATTGCCATGGCGACCGGCCGTTTGGGTGTTGAGTGGGAGCAGGTTTTAACTAGCCCCTCCGAACGGGAGGAAGGCGCGTAATCGTTGGTCTCAGACGGCGGTAAATCACAGCAACGGGGAGTGAATAATTAATGGGGCCGGCAACCGCCAGACAGCATGCATCTGTGCTGAGCAGAAACAGCCCTGATGTGCTTGTTGTCTGGCACAGGGCTGCTTCAGTCGCACACTTACGGACACAGAACAACAACAGCAACACCAACAACAACAACAACAACAACATCAACAACAACAACAACAACAGGGGCAGCAGGTGAACGGTTGGCCGGTTGAGGCGGTGGGAGCTCCTCACCTGCTCCGCGCAGCGCAGAGCGTCCCACAGTGACTGGTGCTGGTGGACCACCACGGGCTGGTAGGCCCTCCGGTCCTGCACTTGGGGGGGCACAGGAAGCGGCTCACCTGAGAGACACGGGACATTCAACGAATCAGGAACGAGGTCTGAGGGGAGGGGGGGAGGGGAGGGAGGTGGGGGGATGGTCTGACGAATGTAGGGCGATGAAGTGCACATATGTAAGCAGGTTTTGCGAGGGACGACATCTTCATGCACTTAGCGTCTGATGTCGGGTGTCTAAAGTGTCTAAACGTCACAGTGCTTTACCTGGTGCCCGATAAATCCGTTGCGTTTATGATCAAGGTTACCCTTGCTTGCCTGCACAATCCTTTCAGGGATGCTGTTATCTAGAACGCATTGTACACAGCACTCATCGCACCATCCCAACAAAGTCTCCAGTGGTTTTAACAGAATAATTCTGGCCTCGATCAAAGCATCTCCGATCCGACAAGCACTTCCGATTTCTGCTTATCCGAGAGACACGCAGACTCATCTTTCTCTTTTCGCAACTTTCTAAAAGTAGTCGTCACTTGTTTCCAACCCCGTCTGTTAAAACTGTTAAGCGGCGTGAGCGGCGGCCGTTTGCGGTTGAGGCTCGGAAGTGCTCCTCTCTTCCTGAGGGATGACAGTGGTGTCATGTCAGAGCAGGCACTCTGGAGCAGGAGCTCCGCCGCCTCTGCTTATAAAACGCCCCTCTGTGCCATTCACAACATAGAGCACAACAAAAACAAAGAACAAGTAGAGAGCGTTGTCCTCCATTGAACACTAGAAAAGAACGCTTATCCCCAGAAGAATTGATGGGGATAGTTTTCCAATAGACAATCACCTGTTGCACGCCGTCAAATTCACAACGTTTGACATTTTATTGGTTGAATAAAACCCATACAAAGGATGCATCCTCGGCGCAGCATTGCAATCAGATGGATTATTTGTGCTGCCCTTAACATGCTGACAAATCTGGTACATACCCACACAGGGACACCTAGGGGGACATCCATAACTGTGTGAATGACTGCAGGGTGACTCACACAGTGCAGGGGGGGGGGGGGTCATTCAATACACAGATGTCCAAACAGATCAGATTAGGGACTTAGGCCACAACCCCCACCCTCCCTGTGTATTTTTCAAAGGAACGCATAAAGCCAGCTTATTTGAGACAGATCCAGTACATATGCTCATCCAACCCACTGCTCATTGTTCAATGCAGTGCAATGGATTAAGCAAGTATATACGAGGCAGGCCTAAATATGCTTATTTACCCTAGTTTATATTTAGCCAGTGGGCTAAATTTAAAATAATAATCCATCCGGCGCCCCCCCCCCCCCCCTACCATCACCACCAACACAACATACACACAAATAAAAACACCCCAAGGTGGTGCACATCCTTTTGAAATGCCCGTAAGTCATAAGTTATTTCATGCTAGATTAATTCATGGTCTTTGATAGTTCTGGCAGGCTGCTGCCTGTGCAATGGATAGGCACACAGACGCACATTCACGCACGAGCACACACAAAACCACGCACGTGCACCCAAACATAGCCCTGACATAGACACAGACTCCTCCTCGTGGTGCCTTCTAGCCAGGATCTGGGCTCCAAATTGGCAGGCCAGTACAAACCTGTAGCCTCAGTCCCCCTCATTGGCGGTGCAGTACAAACCTGTAGCCTCACTACGCCTCATTGGCGGTACAGTACAAACCTGTAGCCTCAGTCCCCCTTATTGGCGGTACAGTACACACCTGTAGCCTCAGTACCCCTCATTGGCGGTACAGTACAAACCTGTAGCCTCAGTAAAGAGACACAAAAAGCCCGGTGTCCAGGAGGCAGCACTCACTGTGGTGTCGGCTGAAGACGCTCCTCAGAAGACGATACTTGGCGGTGTAATCCCCCGCTTCGGATAATGGAGCGTCATAATCTGAAAGATAATGTTGCTATCAGGACAGCCGGCATGGCGGAGCAGGCGGAGGAGGCGGGGGGGCCTCATTCTGTTCCCCGACATGTCTTTTCGCTTCGCTTCCTATCGAACATCTTGAGACCGCGAGCTGCGTGAGGCGCGCTTCGAGGCTTAGCCTGACCAGAGATGTTGGTCAGAAGGTAAGAGACCTGCTGAGGGGGGAGGTACAACGTAGATGTTTGAAGGTCAAAGGTCAAAAACCCCAGGGGGCACTGTGTGTTCTCAACACTGTTTTGTCCACCCTCTGGGCTGTGAATACCGTGCTACTGTCGTTCATGTACATTCCCTCATGCGTTTTCTTAAGTAATGAGTTAATTGCTATGCTGTTAATCCTACAATTTAAACCCGGCCTGGGGCAAAGATCTATTGAGGAGAGACAGCACCATCTAGTGGACACAGACACTAATAGCTAAAAATGCATGATGACGGTCATGTCAAGAAAGCTGTCTTGTACACATGAAGTGAAACCCACAGATACATACCATAGCTTGTTACCATTGGTTTAGATGCAGATGTTCCAATGGCAAAGGCTCCATTCATGAAGCCAAAGTTTGTCCCGCCATGAAACATGTAGAGATTAATCGACATGTCTTGCTTCAGGATCTCGGTTACCACGGCAATCATATCTACCGAAACAGAGGTTGACAATGACTCAATCTGACGTGGACCGAAAAAGATCACAGCTTTGCACGAAACATGGTGGGCTACATTCAACAGTGGGGGTGCTTGTTGCTAACAATAAACACTCCTTTTTCTAAACAAAGGCAGCTCACACACAGACGCACTACAAATAGAAATCTATCTGGCAGCATTGCAGCCCTGACACGCCATGCATCTCAGTTCAATATTTGTGCTGCTTTCACTTACAATATGGAAGTGAACCTCTGTCACAAAATGTAGCTGGTTGCTACCAATCACAACAAGTGCAATGTTATATCACCATAGTGCCATGTTATTGTATTGTATGTGTTATTTCTGTTCAAAGTCACCTGCTACCCAATCTGATTTGCAGACCTATTTCTGACAGGAACATCCTCTGCGTAGGTAATCGTTCATTCAAATTGAACCGCCTTTCACAATTTCAATTAACAGGCGAAAAGATCATGAAAAACACTAATCAAGCGGTGCGACAGAGATAGACTTTAACAGTCTCTTTAGGCAGGCGGGGGTCCATAGCAATGTCAAGAGGATTTCAGAGACTTCCACAAGGCCACAAGGTGTCCCTGTCTGGTTGGTCCTACGGGCCGAGCTGGTGATCAAGTTAGTCAAACGGTCTTTTAAGTCCTGCACTTCGGTTTCCTCCCACCATCTACAAACATGCCACCTCCTCCTACCGGTGCCTTGACCAGTCAGAGACCATCGACCTGGGGTTGGTCGGTGTGTGTCCCATACGTGTGTGAATATATTGGGCGTGTAAGTCTGGCGTGCATCGACTGCCACGGTACCGATCAGACCGAGTGTTGCGTTCGATCACTCCCGGTCCACTGTGGTATTAATCGGTGACCAAATTGTGTAATAGAGCCTCGAGTGTCTAGAAAGGCACTATTAATAAAACGATGGTGATTATACATGCCGGAACACACGGCGACACGCTTTCGCACTCACTGCTCCTTTAAGGAGTACAGTACGTATGACCCATAATCCATCTGTGAATGAGAGGGACAAGGACACGGCATGTAGGCACCATGAGGGGTTCAGCATGACGTCACGGTCGGCCGAGAAAAAACATTAACGCGCCGTGTGACTTCTAATGTCGGGCTGTAAGTTCCCTGCGTACTGTATGCTTAGCATGACGCGGTCCTAAAGTGTGGGGGTGTGGTACAGGGAAAAACAAACACACACGCGTACGCACGCACACACACACACTTTGCAGGACAGGCATTAGCGTTAGGTGTCAAAGCGACGCAAGAATTTCATTACATACTTTTGCCTCTGTAAACGTTATGCATATGACAATAAAAAAATCTTGAACTTATCTGACCTTCAGCAGGAAACACGTGGTGGAGGTCACCCCAGAGGTCAAACCATCCTGTCCAGTACTCCATCACCATCTTGGGTTTCCCAGGCTGCAGGAAGAGGACACACGCTGAATCAGAGGTCAATAAACGGGACGTGTGTGAAATGGCTGGGATGGATCTGACGCTTGGTGGCTTGTTCCCTTACAAACTGTAATGCGAGACGTTAGAGGTCAGCAAATCAAGAGAATCAATCTGGGGATCATTTCATCGCCTCCAAGATTATTATTATTTTTTTTTTTAAATACTATACCGGAGCAAGTCTATGGAATCAATTTGAGAAACGCAAATTTAAAAGATAAAGAGGCTTCTTTCTACACTTACAGCTGCTTTCTACACAAGCTGCTAGATAAAGCAATTATGTCAGACATGAGTAGCAGATCACCGTCTGGTCAGAAGGCTGATGATGAGTGTCATCTACTCACTTGAATTTCCTCCAGATACTTGATGCCCCCTGGTTTCAGTCTCTGAACATTCAGAGTCTCCAGAGCTTTGGAAAGACAACATCATTTGTATAAATTAGATGTAACTTGTGGTAATAAGTGAATGTAATCTAAGACACTTTCTATTAATAAAAGAAAAGAATAATCATGGAGTCTAGTGTGATTGGCTAACAGAAGAATTGTGTAATAGAACAACCTGTTAAGATTGTATTTCCCGTCTACAAATGCCGTTTAGGTTCACTGCAGATGTTCTTTACTCTTTTTTTGTTTATTTTTTTTACAAAATGTCAATAACAAAATGTAAATGTTTCTACAGCCGGTGTGTAAACTACCACGAGCAGCTGCAGCTAGACAATATCACATTGTTGAAAATCATCCATTGTTGAGACACACTCGCCCGCCCGCCCGCCTGCCCGTCTGCCCGCCCGCCCGCCCGCCCGCCCGCCCGTCCGTCCGCCTGCCTGCCTGCCTGCCTGCCTGCCTGTCTGTCTGTCTGTCTGTCTGTCTGTCTGTCTGTCAGCCTGGCAGTTTATCTGCCTGCCTGCCTGCCTTCCTGCCTGTCTACCTGCCTGCCAGCCTTTCTGCCTGCCTATCTGCTTGTTTGTCTGTCTGTCAGCCTGT
>JAVQJS010123940.1:0-12620 GCA_036024795.1 Galaxias rostratus | reverse complement strand
TGATTTGTTAAAAGGTAGATATTGTTGTTACATAAACAACAAGCTAGATAGATAGATAGACAGATAGATAAGAGACAGACTATGCGTTATTGGGTTCCTTAATTCGCAAGGACCAGGTCTATGCACCTGCTTCAGCTGCAGTGGAAATTCGGCTACAAGGAGTACATGGGGTCATTCTGCTAGTATCAAACCGTTGCTGAGTTAAGAACTCAACAGTTTACGTAAATCCATACCGATCTTAATTTAAAGAACGATGGAAAAGATGTACCCTGACTGCTATTTGCACAACTTCAACATCAAAATCCAATCAGATAACACCAACTCACCCCACACAAAACTGCCAAACTCTTGTGGAGCAATGTGTAAATTGAGGAACCATAGCATGCTGCGTCCTGTTTGGCCCACTTGGTACCAAGTGTGCAGATGGTGATGAATCATAGGTGAGCCTTGCACTTCCCTCATCCTCTTTGCATACATGCACCCTTCTCTATGTGTGCAGGCCCTCTAGAAGGGGACTGGCAATCAAATTAACGTCATCACACAAGACGAACAAAACCACTTCCATAGCCGTACAAGATAGATAATATATTTTTTTACAAAACAATATTCAACTCGACATCACTCATAAACAAAAAAATAAGTGTCGGGGTCGCTTTTTGCCCAAATAACCCAATGCCATTGTTCTCACAAGGCTTATTAACGTTGGGTATCTTGGGTGGGTCACACATCACAGAAAAAAGGCGCAGGGGCCTGGACGGGACCCGGTCAACAAAAAAAAAACTGCTAACCTGGCTGCTGTTTATTAGATTTTCCTAACATCTAGGAAACTCTACCAGCGACACATCGAACTACTTAGCCAGCACCAACTGATCATACTTTAAGACCAAGGTTAAGGAATAGATTCATTCATTCAGTTTTGATTGTTAGCAGGTCGTCATCACCGCCACATTTTGTCTGTTCCCGTGCGCTGTTGAAAGCGTTACGCGCTACGCTAGACGTAGCTGTGTGGCTAATGTTAACTAGTGAGAGAAGAAAAACCATCACCCTTCCCCCAAACTTGAAAACAGATACAGACATTCTCAACAAAGGTCCTACCTGTCAACGCCGGTCTCTTCGTTCGTAAATTGTTCCCAGTATAATCAGACAAAAAAAAGTCTGAATTTGGCCTTGTTAGAGAAGGACAAGCGTGTGTGGCCGGCGGATTACAAAAGCAAGGTAGCCTGCTAGCTAGTTTGGCTAACGATGGTTACCTCGCTGGCAGCCAACAAACTGATCCACCCTTGCACGAGTCTTCTTCCTCGATATCCGATTGTTTTGTGTCAGTGCGTCCTCTGTTATTCAAACATTAACGGGCTATCGGTGCGTATAATTCTTGTGTTTCTTTTTTTCCTCCTCGGTTATCTCATGAGAGATTGTGTATGTCTGGTTGAGTGAGGCCCCGCTCGCGCCGCGGCCTGTCTCACAATCAAAAATGGCAGTCTGTGGTTGCCAGGTAAATTCCTGTTATCATTTAAGGAGCTTTAATAATTTTCTTAACCTACAGATATTTTAAATGTTTTGTTGGAAACATATTTTTGAAAATATGATATGTTAAGGAATAGCCAATGTATTTTTCACATTTAGAAATGACTATATTGTGTTTAACTTTTACAATCAAAAGAAATTAGACAGGCATGAAGATTATAGATCGGATTAAGTTAATTTGGTATCAACAGGTGTAGTCAATTATTCAAGACATCTCACGTATTTAAAAACGCAAAAACACAAAAGATGGTTATGCTTTTGTGGCTTTACTGGTGGCTAAATGTTTATTGCTTAAATATCCACTTTCATGTAAAATATATTATTACATAGATAGAACACAAGGCTGCTCAATTTAGCAAGTGTATATTCCCCAGGCCACAGTGTCACTTCCGGGTATAATGGTATCTTTAATGGTAACGCTGCTACGATCAGTCCAAACAACTCCCACTAAAGCATACATAGCACATACCATCTTTAGCACATTTCACATTGTAAAATGTTGAGAAAAGATACACGGTTTATATCTATATTTTCCCAATCTGGCAACCTTGATGGTGATAAGAGGTGCGTGGAAGATTCCATTTCCGGGGTGTTTTTCGCGCGGCGGTTTGTGTGAACTGTAGTCCTGCGACAGATTTGACACCACCAGACATAATATTGCATACAATAAATGAAAGAATATAAAAGATCATTCAAATCTTCAATCTATAAAGTGAATTAAAGTTCAAAGTTGGCACGGGTATGTTAAACGCAATACTTTTTTTATTAATCCATAAGAGGAAACATTCAAAACCCACAAAACCACTGGCGAAGACAAATTGCACACTTTGTGTTGGTCAAATAACCTACAACTTCAGAAAGGCAGAATGATGAATATTCTAACATTACACTTGCTCCAATGCCAATGGTATGTGACATTCAACCTCTCATTTAACGTTTTTTATTAAGATTTACAAAGTTTAAAACATGGTGTGAATGCGGTTGCATTGTATTGGCACTGCCAGTCAGGACCAGGATTCCTACTCCTGATGTCGCTGAGATACATAAAGAAGTATTAATATTTGTTCTAACTGCCTTTACGGGGAATAATTTACTCAATCAATCTTGTTCGTTAAAATTGTTTTCATTCGTTCCATAATCGTATCCATAATCATAATCGCAGAAAGTGTTTGTTTTTTTGTATGTTTTAGTAATTGCTCCTAGCCGTCCATCGTAATCAGTTGTAATGTAATCTTTAATTCACAGATGTTGCATGATACACGTCGACATGGGACTAGTAAGGCACAAGTTCGGGCAGTACGGTGCTCAATGGTTAGTACCGGTTTCCTCCCACCATAAAGAAATTATGGTCTAGTCTCCTACCAGTATCATGACCAGTCACTGCCAATTCACCTGGAATCTGTCAGTATGTCCTATGCGTGTTGGCAAGTTCACAACATTCGATGTTCGTTCTGTGTAATTAATCGGCGACCAATAACCGTAAAGCACCTCGAGTTTCGAAAAAAAGACTGCTAAAAACGAAATAAAATGAGTTATTTGAAAAATATATATTATGATTGACTTACATCACTGGCAGTCTGTGAGCTATCGCGATATGTTTCCAACTTTATAGTTAGTTTTTTGTTTTCGCTGTACATTTTTAACATGTGGGTGTTAATAAATGCATGTGTGGTGTTATTTAAAGTGTTTCCCTTTTTCGGAGCCAGTAAATTATAAAATAAAAACTACATACCCATTTGACCTTCTTAGATCGATTAGAATAGTAGATCCTCAATATCTCTGAGGAAGCCTACACAGAGATGGAACCTAATAACTAAGCTCAGGACAGGGTGAGTGAAGATTTCTACTGTGTATTAAAACAATACAGTAATATTTCATTATACACCATTGTGAGCTTCATCTAAACTATCATGAAAAAACCATAGTAGCATACTAGCCTAAGCCAACTATTTTCCCCTGCATTCAAAGAAAGAATTCACTTACAAGATATCTTATGTAGTTGCCTGTGTACTACAATGTTCTTCATTAATAAACCTAATAATTGGTTAGAGATTATGCTAGGACAGCTACAAGTGTTGGCATTTTGAGCTAATCTATAACAGGATTGCCTTTCTGATCACTGTCCAGGCAGGTAGACCTTCATCCTGTCCAGTAGAGCCATGGGGTTCTGTAGAATGTCAGGGAAGTTGCTTCTGATGTAGAAAGCAGCCAGCCCCATGACGGTAGCAGACAGGACAAGAGACAGAGTAAAGGAGCGCTTTGGGTCAGGGATGTCTGACGGCCTCGTCCTCATTGGCTTGGCCATACGTTCAAATTGTGTCAGGATGGCCTGACGGGCTCCAGCCCACTTTCCTGGCCCACAAAGGCGGTACTGGTACGGGGTTACGGGACCAAACATCAAACTCATTGCCAGCTTTGGATCCTTCAGCAGCAGCGCCAAGATGCTGGGTTTAACCCCTACTATGGCTGATATCTCATCCATGTAGTCGACATACTCAACCTGGATGGTATGTCTCTGAGAGGTAACGTACCTGAGACAGAGACAGCAGTTAAATCAGGGCTGGCATCCTTGGCCTCTTACAAACCCTTCAACCACTGGGTTTTTTAGATAAGAGGAAACTGGTGGATGAAAGGTAAACAACGCCTACAAAATTACACAGCGGTAGCCTACCTTTTAGCCATGGCTTCTTCTTTGCATTTAATGTCCTTCAACATACCGGCCATTGATGGAAGCTTACTGGACCCTGTGACATAGATTTCCAATTCAACATACCATACCATTGAACATAAGAAGCTAGTTTGACCTGACAGTTTTATTGAAATAAATTACAAAGTAATTGTAAATTGAGAGAAAAATGCTCCACCTTTGAAAACACGTGTGGCCCACCGGGCTTGCATCTCAGAGATGGGCATGATGGCTCCCAGTGGCTGAACCAACCCAATAACAGCCAGCGTGGGGCGCTCTAAGCCTGGAGGGAACACGTACTTATACAGGGAGGTTTTGTTGTTTGACACTGGAATTACGTGGGATGCCATAAATGGAAAGGAGAAAGTGTAGCCTGTGGCAAATACCTACAACCACAAAAAAAGTGTTTAAACCTTCTAGTTTTCTTCACAGGAACCACAATCAGGATTTGTGTTCTTTATGTTAAACAAAGCAAACTACTTCTGTGATTGCATTTACCACCAAGTCGATGTCGTCCACCACAGTTCCGTCTTCAAACTCCACGCTGGAATCCTTGAACCTGCGGACGTTGGGTTTCACCTGGACGGTTCCAGACAGAATCCGATTGGGCAGATCATCGTTCACGGTAGGATGCTGGCTGAATAACCTAATATACAGTTAATCATAAAATAATAAGTACAAAAATCAGATCGATAGAACCTCAACATCCAAAATGTCAGTGAAGTGCTTTGTACTTTTTTCCTTTTGCATTTTATCGTCCGCAAAGTGGAGTTTCAATATAGAACTACCTGTGCTTGGGCTGCAAGGAGTACAGGCTGTGGTTGAATCTTTGGTTGAGTCTCTTTTCTGCAATACTGCAAAATGTATTAAATGGTAAACATTTCTGAATGGTTTTCATGGACCTTGTGATCACCATATCCAATGGAAGTCCACAATCCCCGACCCGATTGAGGATCCAGGCCCCACGGCGAGTACTCAAGTACACCTTGGTGGAGAGGGAAAAGGGATTTCAGGCTCAGCGTAAGAACAGAAAGTTTAATTAAAGAGACGTGGTTACATTTGATACGGAGCTCTGCCCTTGGGTTTTTACCAACCTGCTTGGTGAATCGGCTCAGCTCCACGGATATGTCACCACCAGAGTTCCCTATGCCGATCACCACCACCTTCTTGTCTCTCCATTCCTCAGGTGTTTTGTAGTCTCGGCTGTGGAAGTATTCCCCCTTGAAAGTGTCTATTCCTGGAAGAAGAAACAGGAAACCGATTATAAAAAAACTGTCGGTTCCTGGTTTTTCTAGGATCTATTTTTGCGTGTGTTGAACAAACAGACATTTCTTTGTTCTGTGTAAGCGTAATTAAATGTACAATTTTAAACATTGTTATATGAATTGAAAAAATAGGCTTTTCTGTGACTTTCAAGGAATCAACTAACCAAATGTTCTCTAAATCCCTTTATTTAATAAAATTAATCTAATTTAAATTATTGTTTTTCACTGTTATTATTCATCTAAAACGTTGAGATCCCACAGGATTATCAGGACAGAAACCACACGTGAGTTTATATTGAGTTTATATTTTTTTTATATACAAATGAGTGAAAATGTATATACTATACATTTTTTTTCAACAAAGGAAGACTGCCTCTAATGTTGTAACATTAAGTTTATGGTTAACTGATTATTTTGATCCTGATTAAACCCTTGCTATCAGTTCATGACAATAAAGTGCTCTCTGCAATCAATGACTTGTGATACAGTGAACTGTGCAAGTTCAAATAAAAGAAAGACTCATATAAATGAGAGTCCTGTATATACAAATATCAAGTTCAATGTTCAACCTACTATTCTGTCAACCTGATAAGACTCCTGCCATTCTGGTATTCAAACCAAACTATGCAGGTCAAATGGGGCAATAGTGTTTCTGCTCCCTTTGGAGTTGGTAATGGTGTTCGTCAGGGAGGTTGACTTTCTCCTGTTCTATTAAACGTATATATGAATGATCTTTCTGAACAGCTAACGCGATGCAGAACTGGTTGTATGATTGGAAGCGCCCTTTTTAACCATCTTATGTATGCCAATGACTCGGCTATTTTCTCTAGTAACAGTGCTGGTCAATAGTTACGGAACATTTGTTCTGATGATGGGATAAAACACGATATCGTACGGTATACGTAAAGTACAATGCAAAAAGAGTGTTGCCATGGTATGTAGAGCAAAAGGAGATAAGGATTTTAACTTCCCAGTGTTTTAGTCGGCAGAGTGGGAGTTATGTTGTTATACTAACAACGAAATATTTAGGGCACTTCATTTAAGAGACATGGTATGATGATGTGCACAAGCAGTGGCGTATATCATATGCTCAAGCTAACATGTTGGCTAGGAAATTCAACATGTGTTTAGAATCTGACAAAATAAGTCTGTTATGTGCTTATTGCACTCTGCAGTGGGTGAAGTTTAAAAGGGCAATCTATCATAAGATTAGAGTTGCCTATAATGATTGTTTGAGATTTCACTTTGAAAGCCTGCAAGTGTTTTATGTTGTGAAACATTAATCTATTCTTTCCATGCTCTGTGAAGGAATTTGAAGTACAAATATGTGTGTATGTATATGTACGCTGAATGATGTGCAGAACTCCATAATACAGCTTCTTTTAGCTCCTAAGATCAGTGTCGTGCGGTATCAATTCCCTATTTGGAAGCATTGTTATGTGGTGCAGCAAATCTATGTATGTTATCTAACTCAGTTGTTTGTGTTGTTGTTAATGTTGTGTGTTCTTCTAATGGATCCTGCTGGCCACCAATAAAGATTAAATCAAAATAGATTGCATCAGGCCCCTGTTCTCAACATCATGCAACCACGTGTGTCTGGCTTCAATAAAGGTGGCTTCACTCAAAGCTTTTGTGCGGACCTTTACATGTGACGCTTGTTTGCGTTATTATCATTACACTGCTGTTTCTCAAACAACAACTGAATAGGAATTAGGTCAGCAAAGCATGCAGCTAAAGATTCAGCAAAATGTGTAATAAATTACACTAATGTATACATATTACGACTATGTCTGAATTTGTATTTTCTTGATTGCATTGTTGTGGTGTTGTACCAGGGAATGCATGGAGAGGCAGATTAGGGTGGCAGTGGTGGCCAATGCAGATCATCACAGCATCAAAAACCTTGGTCTCCCTCTCTCCTTCACTGTTCTCTGTCTCCACATCCCACTGGCCTGAACGAGAGAAGTCCGGCCTCTGTTTGACCTGCAGGACTTTGGTCTAGGAGAAAGACACACATGGAAGAGTAAGGACACAAATTCACGCATTAAAGTCCAGCACAAACTACTGCAGAAATTCAAGAGGGAAACGTATTTGATGTATCGTTTCCAGCGTGTTTGCTTATACTGATAACTAAACTATTTAATTTAAAATACATCTTATAAAAACAAAACTATTTCTGTTATTTATCAGAAGGGCCAATTGAGAACCAGTTCTTATATGCAATGATAACCTGGCCAAATGTTTATCAGGCACAAAGACAAACAAACATGAATACAATCTGTGGGAGGGAGAGGCTCGTTTTTCAAACCTTTAAACAAAGCTTCTAGCAACCTCATAATAGGGATGGCGACCTCACCTTGAAGTGTATGTGCTTGGTGAGCTGGAAGTGGTTGGCATACATGCGGAAGTAGTTCATGATCAGGGCGTTGTGCATGTAATTGGGGTACTCGGCGGGGATGGGATAGTCACTGAAACACATCATCTCCTTGGAGGTGTTGATGATAACAGAATGGTAGATACTGGCCCTGTCTGACTCTGGGTTCTCCTGAGAATAGAGTCAGCGTGGAGGGACTGTTTTTAGCACCGACAACCATAACCATTAACAGAGGGTTAGACTGCCAAGTTGGCATCAATCTGTGTTATTTGTTAAAGTGACGAGAGTAAACAATTAAATTAAATAGAAATAAATTCGACTCAATAGGCTCATGTCTTTAAAAGGGGCAGGTGTTCAAAACATACAGTACAGAAAACGCATACATTCATGTTACTTGCAATACTTAATAAAAATTGGTATTACAGAAGTTGCAGACACCCACTGAGAAAAATAAATGAATAAACTGCTGAATACATTACTATATACTCATAAAATGTGGCATACAATTTATTACACATCTCGGATCTGCATGTTTTAATGTAAGTGTGTCAACATTCATAATGAGAAGAGAAATTAGTTATGATGTAATGTTAAAGGAGAACTTCAAATAGTCCACTCCTACAGCCACCACAGTACTGTGGATTATACTTATCCATAAAAAAAAATCATGCTAACTGGGATAAGAGTAAGTGAGATGCAACAGTAATTCTGCAAATCTCACTAACCTTGAACCTCCAAAGCCCCCCGATGTCATCGCTGCTTTCAAAGCAGACTGGTTCCAGACCTTCATCCAGACAGGTCTTGATGCAGACCAGACCTGAGCTTCCTCCTCCAACGATTGCAACACGCTTTGCTGACATGTCTGTGTAGCACGAAAACAAAAGATGCAGGGTATACATGCAGGAATTTAAAAATAAATAAATCTAAATTGAAAGAAAGACTTGATTCGTTAAGACGCTTCACTTGTCTAATCGTATGCACCCAAACATTATAAAATTACGCAAGCAGTTGTGTCTTAAAGCTAAATATGTCGCACTATCGGATAAGAAACATTGAATTTTTCTGGTTCATCCTTGTCTTTAATAAACATCTAGAAACAGATTCAAACGGGTCGCTTACTTTTTGCTGCAAATATCTGCGGTTAGTCGAGAGTGAGTGAATGCTGCGTTTTCCTCAAGGCGATGAAGAAAGTTGAGTAAACGAGTTATTCCTACGGCAATGTGGGCGGTTACCAAACTTTGTTCGGAATCGCCTATTACTTACTGGGTGTATTAAATTAGCTGAATTACAATAGCACCACGGCTGTTCCAGATCTTGCGTTCAGGGACAATGGACAAGCGCAACTGTGGTCGCTCTAGGTGATTCTATACATAACGATTGGGTTGGCCGAACTGTGCTTTCTTATTTATTACACGGTGGTAGCCTGTACTTTGGCACTTTCCACTTTTGTCCTAAAATGCCTGTATACTGAATGACTAGGCATGTACAATATACATTTATATCTTATATTTAGCTCATTAAAGATAGAATGTATTATCAACAAAAGTATTTTGAGTGTAAATTTTGTTTTCTAAAATGTAAATAAAATAAAACCTTTTTTTTTCTTCGTCAACACCCATGTGGCACCACTATTGTCGTGACTTGTGCGAATAAAGATGCTACACGACAATTGTTGAATCATCTTTAAGATTAGGCAAGACGAGTCAAATATGATATGAACAGAGAAGCAGATAATAAAGTAATAACAGATTTGCATAAACCAAAACAATAGGAGGTAAATAATATGATCACTGTTTAAGCCTCTGTGCTCAATGTCAAAGGAAGTAGAGAAGGCTATATTTTCAGTAGAGTGAGGTCAGCACCACCACGGTCCCTGATTCCATCAGAATCAAAGACATAGAAAAGGGACTATGCTCCCGTGCTGGTACCAATCTGGTCCTAAAAGGCTCAACCACCAGGTCCCATTGATAACAAATGGCCCGGCGGCTCCAACCCCCTACCCTTGCTCGGTTTGACGAAACTGGGCGATGTTGTACTGGTAATTCTTTTTTTTTTTTTTTTTTTACATGTAACAAGTTTTAAACATGGGAAAGTGAGATGCCAAGCTGTGACTTATGTGCACTGGGCACTGCCAGAACCTTCTGTATCTCAGGACAGAACGGAATAAGTTTTTTTTGTTTATATTTCAAACAACCAACAGGGGGCATTGTTAACTCAATGAATCCTGTGAAATTGTGAAATTGCTAATGAATAACCTAAAACCTACCTACAAAAAGTCTTCAAAGAGCAAACTACTTGTGTGATTGCCTTTTCCTCAAAGTCGATGTCGTCTACCACAGTTCCGTCTTCGAACTCCACGCTGGAATACCTGAAGTGTCGGACGTTGATTCACCTGAACTCGGATTCCAGACAGAATCCGATAGGGCAGATCACCGTAGTAGGATGCTGGCTGAATAACCCTAATATACAGTTAATCAGAAACGAATAAAAAAGACCCATAAAAAAGAATTATAGACATCTTCAACATACAAAATGTCAGTAAAGATATTTGTATTTGCATTTTATCTTCCAAAGAGTAGAGTTTCAACATAACACTACCTGTGTTTGGGCTGCAAGAAGTGGCCAGCAGCAGCAGCAACTGACTATGAACTACCAGGAACAGTCTGTGGTGAAACAACCAATCCGTTCCTTGTTTGGGTGTCTTCTGTTTCTTTGTTCTGTCGTTATTTTTCGTAAGCTTATTTAAATGGACGTTTCAAAAGTTGTTGTAAGAATTTGATAAATGATTTATGTATAAATGGTGAGGGGTTTCTCTAACGCCTTTTTTGTTTGATCACAAACACCAGATCTGGCCTTGCAATAAAGATATCTTCTAACCAAATGTTCTATGTATTTCTTTAATTGAAATGTGATAACTCAAAATTAAAGTTTTGACTTCTACGATTATATTTTCAGTGTTGAGATGGAATATATTATGGTTAAGCATATGGTTGAGTTTAACATAAAGTCCATTTATTTGAACTTAGCTGATAAAACAGATTTTGATATTTTTGTATTCAAACAAACAAGTGTCTATTGTGTCAACATTAAGTTCATAGAGTTATTTTCTTGTCAATAGGTTACAGCTGGTCGTGCTGTACCAGGGAATGCATGGTGAGGTAGACTAGGGTGGCGTCCAATGCAGATCATCACAACATCAAACACATTAGTCTCCCTCTCTCCTTCACTGTTCTCTGTCTCCACATCCCACTGGCCTGAACAAGAGAAGTTCGGCCTCTGTTTGACCTGCAGGACTGGTTCATAATGTTAATATAAAATATAAGAATAAGAACAAATTTAAACTGATCACACACCTTGTTTTTGCAATTTCTTAACTGCAAATTAACGCTAACATCTACCCTGAGGCGATAAATAAAATTGAGGAAGGAAAGTTCTTGCTACAATAGTGTGGTCAGTTACTTTCAACACCAAGCTTTGTGCCGCATTGCCTAATGGTTGAGTTTGATTTGCAGATGGCAATAGCATCATGGCTGCTCCCAACTCTGTTTTCAGGGACAATGAACAAGCACAACAGTAGTATTGGACTATCACTTACACGCGATACCAAACGCAAACTAAAGAGTAGGCTGTACTCGTCTTTCTTATACAATTGTACTACCAGTCACATGTACTTAAGCTTTATTATTTGTGACAAGGCCCATGTAATCCATAACTAGTCAAGTACAACATACAAACCTCCCATATTCAGTGTATTAAAAGTTTAATTTATCATAAACAAAAGTATTTAGAGTTTACATTTTGTTTACGGACGTTTAGATCAAACAAAGGAATAGTTTGGCTTCAACACTCATGTAGCACCAACAGTGAGAATTAAGTAGCAACAAGGCCACCATTATTTTAGCACTGTACACATCATCTTGGATTTTAGGATTGTTTAATCAGCTTTTAAAGACAAAATGAAAATATGATATGAACAGCAAAGCAGAGAAGAAAATGTACATGTTTGTATAAAACATTTAACAACATGACTGTATGTGATCTTAAGGGCACTGTGGTGTTTTATTATTTCCTACTCCATACATTCTATTACAACATAGTAAAACAAATTCTTCATTCATAGAAGTGCCTACCATGATATCTGATCTTCATATGCTATGCATTTCAGCATGGGTTCAACAATGTTTTTATAATTACCATTATAATCTCCATTGCCACAGGACCTTCTGTGCATTAATCATCTTATTGACCAAGTCTGCAGGGTGTGACAGGAAGTAGGGAAGGTTCTCTTTTCTGTAGAGTGAGGTCAGCACTACCACAGTCCCTGATACAGCCAGAATCAGAGTCAGTCTAGAACAGGGACTATGCTCTGGTTCTGGTACCACCCGGGTCCTGAATGGCTCAACCACCCGGTCCCACTGTGAAAGGATGGCCTGCCGGGCTCCAGCCCACTGTCCTGGCCCGGTCAGACGGTACTGGTACGGGGTACAGGGACCCGTTAGCACTTGCAGACCCAGTTTAGGATCCTTGAGCAACAGCCTGAGGATACTGGGCCGAGCCCCGATATCCAAAGCCAAAGAGTCCAGGTAGGCAATGTAGTCCACCTGGACAGGACTGCCCTCGGGGCATGCAAATCTGAACAAGTGAACACGCAAGCACACACACGCACGCACGCACGCACGCACGCACGCACGCACGCACACACACACACACACACACACACACACACACACACACACACACACACACACACACACACACACACACACACACA
>JAVQJS010123923.1:0-17772 GCA_036024795.1 Galaxias rostratus | reverse complement strand
TTGGTTTAAATGGACCTGCCCTATAAAATTGGTAGTGTCTGTAATTCACTTCCGCCCTATCCACAGACAACACATACTAGGATATGTACCATAGACCAGCAAATATTCTGATTACACACAAGTGTTTGCCTTAAGTTTAGGACTATATCATCGACAGCAAAATAAACTGTCCAATACAATCTATATCTTCGGCAGCAGATCTTCAAAAAGAATGTACAGGATGTTTCTACACAAATGGCACATTAGTATAAAACGAACAAGTTGTGGTGAAGAAACATGAGGCGCAATGAAAATTAATGTTTTTACTAAGCACGTTTAAAACCCCAGAACAAAAACCAGTCGTTTGTTTTTAAATCCAAGGGCAGATTAATTTATCTTTGGCAGCCAATTTAATAAGCAGTTTACTTAGCTCCAAATATTTGCAAAAACGTGTCAGTCTGTGGTAGTGTACACAACCAAGGAGTAGCTGTTATCATATTAATCACTGTGTCACAATTAAAATTATAATCGTAATTGCAGGACCAATTCCTGCCAAAATAAGAGTAAGAGTGGTGTCCTATTTCTCCCAGATGAGATGATGAATTTAAATCGGTGAAAATATAGCATCTTTCTGACAGTTAAACTTTCTGATTGCATAGTAGCCAAGTTAGTATGTTGTCTTTAATCGCTGTGTTGGTGTTATTTAAACGCAGTGTTGAGTTGTCCTAGTAGTCCTTCGCAAATAGTAGTACTAGTGTCTGGTTACTACCAAGACAGCGACCTGGCCAGCTCGAACGTTAGTTATCAAAAAAAGCTAACGTCGTTAGTTAACACAAACGCTAACGTGAGTCAAATAACTGTTATTTAGCAAGAAAATTAAAGCCTGTCATAGACAATTTGCCTGGAACTTTAAAACAAATGGCGATCTGACTGTTTGTTTTAGTTCGAACTGTAGTTAGTTAAACGCTTCTCAAATCTCAATTACATTCGCTAACCAGTTTTGCTACGCTTGCTAGCTAGCTGGCTAGTTAGCATTGCTAAACCACTCAGTGCGAGTGAGGGGGTTTAAATTCTCAACGTTTACCTGTCAACCGCAGCTTTACTGGGCCATTTCTCCTTACTCCTTGGTTAGACATGCCCTTTTACGTTCCAGCTTGATAAAGGTTTATGAAAATATATATTTGAAAAATGTGTCAGGCAATTGCTTGCCAAATCCAATCCGTGACACCTCGTCCTCGACTCTGGCCACTCGTAACGGCTAAAAAGCTAGCACTGGCTGGAGAAGAAAGGTGTCACAGTACGGCAATACTAAGCTCGAGTCCATACTTTGTGAAAAATCAAAAAGATAAGTAAAATGTCCTATATTGCTTTCCATCCTGTCAGAAGTATTGATTAAGTCCGATAATATCTCAGCCCCGAAAGAAATGACTGATCTTCAGTTTAGACCAGCATTTATGGCTGCTGGCTTTTCGCAAGTTGTGGATGATGATGATGCCTGTACTGAAGACCACTGACAAACCCTGCCTTCATTTCAAATGGGAAGTAAAGGTAAAATTAGGCGTCTGATTTTACAAATTAACTATAGAAGGAAATCCGTGAATGTCTTGGTGCACCAAGAACTTCCTCCTAGTTTTAACAAGCTATTTAAAAATGTATGCTAAATATATATTATATACATGGGCAAGACATGAAGTAAAATGTTACATTTGCTTTGGTTTGGGTAGGTCTGTTTTCCCACTTAGTCATGTCTATCCCTACATCTTAATGAGTAATCATACGCATACAACGTGTCAATAACTGTAAAGTAGGTGCAACACAGCAATTATTATGAAGCCCAGTAACGTTAATTACCATCAAATTAGGACGTGAGGTCCGTATCTCTGGCTAATCGGAGTTATATGTGCCCCCTACCCCCTCCTCCTCATCCACTCTGTGGAGTGTTCTAAACCACTTCCACTCCACCCCAATTGATTTGGGATCATATTTAAAGGGCCTATAATGTCAGATGTTGAACATTTCTTTGTCTAGAATTGTATTGTGCATTTTTTGTAGTTCACATCTAACAACACGCTGTTTTAGTCGTTTTGAATAGCATCCTGGTGTGAGGTAGAAAACTTAAGACCATAAAATTGACCAATCCCAGACTCAAGCTGGAATAAGTAAGGTCGAACTATATTATGGGCCCTTATAAAAGAAGAAGGATTGTTTTCGTCTGGACAAGTTCATAAATATGATGCAAGTTACAAAGTTTGATTATATTTTGAGAAATATGATCAGTTTTGTATTTTAGCAGACTTTTTCACATATACTGAATACAGACGTTTGTTTCAAAATCTCCAGAAAAAACGCGAAAACCTTATTTTGGAATTGACTCACTCATGCAAATCCCTCACAATCCACATTTGTTTTATTACCTATTTAACCAGAAACAGGAACATTTCAGCAAGGTTACTCATTATCCTGGCCTATTTTGCTTGATAATAAAGGAATACGAAAGTCTGAACACATGATCTACAAAGGCACCACTGTTGCAAACCATTTGCTAGTAAAACGTCAAGCTTCACTGTATACAATGGAAACTTTGAAAGCTGTCTGACTTACTCTTGCATGGCACCAAACCGTCTAGAGCTACATCTAGTGGCCATCTTGGCGCACTATGACACATCATAGTATGATTCAGTTGCAAATCATTCTCAGGTTGTCTCAATGTCAGCATCTCAAGCTCTTTAGTTACATTTTACCACCATATGTAATGCAGTCACATGCACTCAACCAGAAATATGAATGATTTGTTACAGAGACATACCCCTAATGATACGGAATTTTTTTGTTCCACATCAAAACAGTGACAACATTTCCAAACACATTTTTATTTACAGCTTGCATAAAAACGTCAATATTTGTACATTCTTTGTACAGTTATGTAAGAAGAGGACAGCTTAACAAAAAGAAAAAGGACGAAAAACAGGAGACGATGAATGTGTTAAAAGTTGAAAGTGCTTTGGTTGTCAGGTATCTGGAAAGCATACCCGTCTGTGGTGGTCTCTGGTACCACAGACTCGTCCTCCTCACCCTAGCAGGCGCAACAAATGACATGGTGTTACAATGTTTTCCCTATAGGCTGCCTACGATAAACATTCTCAGACTTTGAATTAAAATGTCTCTGAATTCTATCAGATAAAAAATGTGTTGCATTTACTTTGAATGTGGTTCTATTTTGTTCAAATCGTAAAATGCATTCATTTAGGAAAACAGGTACTCACAACTTACAACTTGAAGTTGTACCATTTGAAATGTTCAATATAAAACAATGCCTAAGCCCAGGGTCCTAAAGAGAACTCGTCCCAATTTGTGGCAGTAATAATTTTACAAATTTAAATCAAATGGACATGACACAGAGGGAAATACTTACATCTCCTGAGAAGTATTTCTCAATCAGGTTGAGTGAAGCCTTATAGACTGCCTCATTTTCATGGGACTGCAGGGCCTCAATCTTGTCCAAGCCCCCAAACTCTTCTATCATCAAACTGAGCTTGTCAGTCTCACCCATCTTGTCTCCTGCCTGAGGAAACCGACCTCATTAAGGTTGTCCAAACAAGAGCCAATCTACCATAACATAAATTAATTAATAATTGTGCATTTGATCCAACTATGACAAAAAAAAACATTCATATTATATCTTGGCAAACCCCTGTTTAATTGGAATTGTAGAGGTAGTATAACAAAAACCTATTGAGCTAATATGTCTACCTAAAATCGAGTTGTATCTAGATCCACACAGCAGATCTTTCACAGATGGCAGAGGTACCAACTCACCAGGAAGATGTTGGTGATGGCATCCAGAATGACCAGGATTATCTTGCTGTCCTTGGCAGCCAGCAGGTTGAGCAAGGGCTCCATAACATTGCACTGGACCAGGTACACCACCTGCTGAACGGTTCCACCACTGGTGTAGTTGGTGATTGCCCACGCCGCTTCTTTCTGAGTCTTATAGTCTCCCTGGTTGAAGAAGAAAAAACAAAAAAAACGTTGTCAAGTTAGGAGACGACAAAAAAACACTACTTTATTTCGTTCGGAGCTTTAGCCAATAGCCCACTACATTTTATATATAAGGCGTCTTTCAAAAACAGAGTTGCAAGGTGCTGTACAACATAAAAGGATAACACAGAGAACAATCAAATGACATTTAAGACTGCCCAGATGGTAAAAGGCTAAAACACATTACAAAACAAAGTGCTTACGAAACAAGTGTGTTATTAAGAGCTTCTTTCAGATATTCACGGAATCTGACATGTATCTATTTAAAACAATTTTACTGTCCCAGAGGTTAGGACATACAACTGTTGTCTGTTAAACCGCCCAGCAAGTGATACCTGTTGGAGCACCTCCACCAGCAAAGGCACCAGGCCAGCTTTGATGACCTCCTGTATCTGGGTCTCTTTGCCCGCTGTTATGTTGGACAGCGTCCAGGCTGCCTCCTTTTGGATGTTGGCCTTGTGGTGACGCAGGAGGACAGGGAACATTGTCAGTGCGCCTGCATTGAGCACACTCTGGGTCTGCTCATCGGTACCCGTAACAATATTGCCCAACGACCTCAGAGATGGAGTCTGGGAAAGGAAGTCATCACATAGTTTCAATGTCTCATTTCAATATTGTGACAAATACAAAAACCAGTGTAGAATGCGGAAACTTCATGATCTGGAGTTCCAGTTTCTAGCACGTACCACGACACACAACTCTCCACAGCCAAGCAGCTGGACCAGGCGCTGCACCAAGCCAGACTGCACGACCACCTCGATACGCTCGTTGGGGCCGTCCGTCAGGTAGGACACGGCCCAGCAGGTGTCTGCCAGGACCTCCCGGTCGTCCGAGTGCAGCAGACGCACTAGCGTGGGGAGGATCTGCTGAATGGCCTCCATCGGGGGGGCCGGGTTCTTGTTCCGGCACAGGTTGGACAACGTCCAGGTGATGTTTCGGAGGTAACCCGACTGCAACCGAAGGATTGGACGACAGATGTTACAAAGGCCTCTTTTTAAGGCGTTTTTTTAACATGAAGTGGATTTTCTAGTTGGCATTCACACACGTTTAGAACTTGAATGGCAGGCAATGTTGTGGAATATGGGTGCAAACGGTCTGCTATGTTTACGAGAAGATGGATTATAAAGTTAGACAGTTGTATTTTGGTGACTGACAAGGCGATAAGAATGATATAAAATTAATATTTAGGTTATACGCAAGATATTTGGAATATGTGGGGAACTACACAAATATATAGTTGCGCATACACATATACGAGAAGGAACTTCACTTTTCAATTTCATAAGGAATGTCAAATTGAAACAAAAATTTAAACTTCAGTCTTTATGGTTTGGCTCAATGTTATCGGGGCTACAACTATAAAATTAGAGATTTCTAATAATAACTTGTTCTGAGGGTCTGTCTGGAATGTTGACCAAGAATCAAACCTCTTCCAATGACAAGTAGTAAAAGTTTTGAAGGGCAGCAAATGGACTATGATGTACAAATAACGACTAAGAGCAGCTTCAGGTGACCTTGCAGCGGCAGTGTTTATTAAACAATAATTAGCCTGTGGAAAGGGGAAACTTACTGGAAACAGGGACAGGTCAGGCACTGCCAGCTGAGCCTGAAGAGACTCAATACCACCATGTTTGATCACCTGGTCTCTGAAGTTGGAGCCATCGCCTGGGGTAGAGACATGTACTTTTTCATAAACATTGTCACTGAGTTGAATGTGTGTGTGTGTGGGTGAGTGTGTGTGTGGGGGGTGGCAATGCTGATAGTGTAATAACATTTATTACCCCATTAACATTACAAAAACATACCAGCAATGTTTCCTAGAGCCCAGATGGCCTGCTCACTGATGTGAGGGTGTGGGGAGGTCACAAGGCCAATGAAGGCCGGAATGGCTCCCCCTTCCACAACAGAAGTCGTCTGTTCAGAAGAGCCTGAGGCAATGTTAGTAAGGGCCCATGCTGCCTCAAACTGGATTGGAGGGCAGTCAGCAAAACTCAGAAAGCTGACAAAACGAGGGATGAGTCCAGCGTGGATGATGCTGTCAATGGGAGGGTGCTTCTCTCTGGACAACAGCTTTCTGTAAGGGCAATGTGACAGTTGCTGCTCAAGAACATTTTATACAATGTTAAGGGGGGATGCTGGGGGTTCTGTGACATTGGACAAAATACCTGCTGTGAAACATAAGAACTTGGAAGATTGAGTATAATAATATCATCCTTGTTATTATTATGTATTATTATTATTGGTATTGTTATCAAAAAAATATATGTATAGGCAAATGAAAAAAAAAGTGAATAATCGAGAGTCAACTATCGACTGCTTATTGAGATTAAAACGACCTGAACAGCATACAATGGAGCCCTGCCAGTTGCTGCTCAGGAACTCAAAAGCCTTAATTGACTTACCTCGCTGCTTGAGTGGCCTGTAGCTGATGATCTAGACTCTGGCTATTAACTCCTGTAATGATTTCTTCCACAGTCCAATGCTGAGCAGGCTTTGGGACAAACAACGAAGAAGCAAAGAACACATTACTGGTGACTTAGGCCTACATGACGTTGATGTGACTGAAAATTGCAAGAGGTTGGTGCAGGCTGGCCTTTTATTGTTTCTTATTACCTGGGCGTTTTGGTCTTTTTCTTGGAGTGGAGAGGTAGGTTCGTCCAAAGAGATGTTCACGTTTCTTCTTTTAAGGATCTGTTCATCTTTTTTTGCTTTCCGAAGTTCGACGTTGACCTCCACTCTTCTGCGCCGCAGTTCCTAAAGAAAAACAATAGAGGGACTCTCGAGTCTTTGCAATAACACTGGCAATCTAGAAAACAGACTAATTACTTTTTGCTTTACATGGCCAGTGCCGAAGTCAAAGGAACTACAACAACATTCCACATACGTTGGCATCTTTCCCCTTGTTCTTGAACTGAGTGAGACGAGCTCCGCTATCGTCGGCCGTTGACATGTCTTACTCTAAGTGTCGAGTTTGATTCAAGATGACAATGACCTGTCAAAAAGCCAAATAGACAGTCAGTTTAAAAACAGATTAAAGTTTAGTCATTCTCAGTAAAAATCTAATCGAGACCCGGCTACAGCAACAAATATGAGCTAAGCTAGCTTAATTATTAACACCGGTCCATGTGGCCCAGTAAAACTAAAACTCCAATGAATATCGAAGTAAAGCTGTTGATTCCAACGAAATCTGGACTGAAAGGTTATTTACATTATAATAACGATTAATATTGACACCCTGTGACATTATTGCTGTTTTAACATATAAAACGTTGTTTTCTTAGCTAAGCATGTGGCTTACGCTTACCAATATCGAAATCTCGATTGTAATGACGTAGTCTGGATACCGCCCTAACTAGTCCCGATACTTGCGCAATACGATTGGCTACCTCGAGCGAAAGCGTAGCCCTATTGGTAAGAATTTGAAAAAAGATATCCATACGAAAGCGTTACCAAAGCAACTGATTATTTTTCTCGCGAGAGGCGTTGAAATGTTTTGTGCTCCTTGTTAAATTACTGTATTATTTTTGTTCCGTTCTTGTTTAATATCAGAAGGACATTAAACAAGAATGTTTGCAATGCATACGGTTCGATTTCAAACTAGTACGACACACAACAATGTCACCTGACCTCAGGATTTATAAACTATAATGACGAGCAGTGGTAACGTTATGACCCAGTGGCCTAATGGATAAGGCATCAGCCTCCGGAGCTGGGGATTGTGGGTTCGAGTCCCATCTGGGTCGTATTTAGTTACCATTTTACGCAGGGGGAGATGGACGCTGCTATTGAAAAAATAAATAAAGGCTTCGTAATTTGTGCTTCCTCTCCGGATACCATCGTCACGAAAGTCTGGTATTTCAACGTGCTTAAATTGCGTTTGACATACATACATTTCGGTCTGCTTATTTTTTTATACTAGGTTGTACATCTGATTGTTTAGTCTGTGTTTCATAGAAAAATGACATGTGATGATGCCTTGCACTTTAGGCCAGAAGAGGGCAGTGGTATATACTGGTCAAAGTACAGTGGATTGCTTCTTGCTACAAACTCATAATTCTGTAGTGTAAACATTTCGATCTCCCAAAATGTTTCCTTTTTTGATTGCATTCTAAGTAAAAAAACATTGTCTTATTTAGATTTCCCAAACATGACCTTGAATCTATGTTAACATACAGGTTTAAATATTTCAACCTAAATAGTGTGCCTTGTTTTGGTTAAATATCAAAGTATAGTCCACATAAAGATTCTTACATTCTTAATTGATTTTCTGTTTAGCCATCTTGCACAAGCTTACCTACTTATTTGTTGAATTAGTGAATAACCTAAGATTCAACATTCTAAATATCTGTTGTATTATACAAATCCAGTTAAATAATTAAGAATATTCAGAGGATTCATATTCCACACCACAATTGTATCATCGGAAAAAGATCTAAAATTAGTAATTCCTCATTATAAAATGAGAAATGTAGTTTTTTTATTCCTTTTGCATTTACATAAACAAATGTGAATTCTCAATGCAATTGTATTGATGAAAACAGTGCGGAGTCTCTGATGTCACTGTTTACTTGCACACTGAGACGACCGCCTCCCATTCCTAACCGGGGTCATATAAAATTCCCAAGAATCCCGACACTCTAAGCAGACTTAAAAGCGTGTGTCCACGGAACTTTCCATAATGGCAGGGATTATGTTACTCTTGTGGCTTATATTTACAGTCTCCAAGGCAGATGACCATGTTTTAAATGGTGAGTTCAGCAAATATTTTTGTCTCACTTGATTACACTTGAAAATACTAAATTGAATAATGATGAGGGGTGAGTGAGTGATAGTTTAAACTTTAGTGGGACAGGCAGATGTGATCTGCTCTGCCAGTATTCTACTTGATTTACGTTTCTTAAAGTGGAGATGATTATGAACAGTTATTATTTACCAAAATGTACTCTTCCCTGTTTTCAATATTGTAACACTACAGCTTTGCCAGCAAATTAGAATACAAAGTAAAGCTCCTTTTAGAAAACAAAGCATTGATATTGTAAATAGTTGGAGTGTAAACTTCATGTTCTTACTATTAAAGTCCAACTGTTGATCACTTCTGGAAATCAAATGACGTTTACAAATGGCCATGTTGGCAACAATATCTCACAGAGTATTGGTTCACTTTTTCAATCCCAAATTGTTCAGTGTTTTGTTTTGTTTGGAGAATTTTTGTAAAAAGTGAAAAAGTAAAAGAAAATAAATTGCTTAAATAGAAATTAAAGGTAGGACTGCCTTG
The DNA here is from genome assembly GCA_036024795.1 of Galaxias rostratus. NCBI lineage: Eukaryota > Metazoa > Chordata > Actinopteri > Galaxiiformes > Galaxiidae > Galaxias > Galaxias rostratus. Next base: position 8,480 of record JAVQJS010123923.1, on the reverse strand, counting down.
ATCATAATTTAGCTGTATTTTCCTGCTACTCTCAGAGCTATTCACCCCTGTTGAGAAGGGCCAGAGTGGCTTAGCAGACCCTGTCCACAACCAGAGCAGGGTGGGAACAAAAGAGTCCACCCTCCCCATCAATGAGCTACTGGAGAAGAGCAGCAAATCAGGGGATCCCAAATACTCCACACACCCTTTACCACCAGGTGGCTGGCCCAAACACTCTGATCACCTGATCCCAATTTCTCGCACCCATGGGCCACACAACAAAAGCAAGAAAGCATCAAAGAGCGACCGTCTGACTGAGCACAACAGTGAGAAAACCCGACATGAGCCTGGCCTGCTTCCCAAAACACCTGTGGTCATCTTCAACCGAACCCAGAAAGTCAACTCGGACCCTCACTCCAACAATCCTCTGCAGAGTGACCCGGACAGCCACCCTAACTCCCGGCCGAGGGGCCAACCCCAAACCCACCCGCATCTGTCCCTCTCTCCGCACAGGGATCACTCTACCCGCAAGCTGGACCCCGAAGAAAATCGCCCGGGCAAATCCAGTCTGTACCAGTCTGGCATTGGCATCAGCCGAAACCACAGTCGCCAGTCCATGCACCACAACCGCCGCTCCTCCAGCCTGCTCTACCAATTTGACATCCTGAGAAAAGGTACAGATCAATTTGCTTCCCTGCTCACTTGTCACACAGTGCATGGGCGAGTTGTGACCGAACGGAAGAAGGGCACCAGGATGACTCATAGTCAATCCATACACACATACTGCCGCATGTTACTTCTTCTGTCATAACCTTGGTTGAGTGTCTCACTTTGTGAGGTGTTTTGTGGAGTTAGAGGTGAGAATCAAAATGCTTCATTGAGCTAAGGGACATGGGTTACGGTACAGTAATTGAGGAGCTAGAATGAATCAGAGGTTCCCTGCTGGAGGATTGCCATGGGACGCTGGCATGAGAGTCGGGCTCCACACTGGCACCGCCACTCACTCTTTTCCCTCCAGCCATGCAGCATCAGCCACTTCTCTCTTGTTCCCACCAGAGTCTGACTTCACACATGAAACTGTCTGCATGAGTGAGTGCCGGAAGGAGAAGGAGGAACGGGAGCACTACTGCTACAGTGAATTTGGTAACTTTCTAATCATACCCCTCCTCATATCTACCCTGTAGGCTCAACAAAAGCAGCCAAATGAGTATTTTGCATATCTTCATTATTTTTGTGTAGCTCCTGTGTAAAAAGCAACATGCATTTGTCCTTCATTTGCACTGTGAAATAGCTGTCAACGGGATTGTCCATGACATAGAGGTGGTGCGCAAAGGAATCCGTCTCGTCACTTTGATGGTGAGCAGTGACGGCTTCTACAAGATGAGTCGTCTCTACATGACTCCTGAGAGCTTCTTCTTCAAAGTGGGCCTCCTGGTGCTGGACACCTACAAGTGTAGCAAGCCCTGTCCTGATCTGAAACTCGGTAGGTTTCTTTAAGAAGGAAGAATTTTGTCACCCTGTCTATGCACTTAGTTAGTCTCCCACTTTAACTGTATTGAGGTGTTCTTGGACCTCAAAAAGGAAGGTTGCATGGAGCAGAAATATTTTTAACATGCAGTGACCTAAAAAGGTAATGCGTCCATTTGATCTCTTCTAACTCATAGGAAGCAGATACATTATAATGGGGCAGATCTACCACCGAAAACGTCACCTTCCCAACGATCTTCTCACGCTTCTTGGAGGGAAATTAAAGCCTGGGGACGGCATTCTGCGAAGCAATAACTATGCAAAGAGGTTCAACAAGAAAAGGCACCAGAAAACCCAGGAAGCCACTCGGTCCAGGTGTAGGTGAATCAGATCAAGGGGACCCTCTTCTGTTGAGGGTAGAGACATTGCAGCTAGTGGTGTAAATTCATCTATAACCAACTTAATACATTCATCACAAAAAAGCTACAAGGGACTTTTTGTTTAGAGTATGTATGAGTATGTAAAAAAAGTAACTTTTTTATAGAGACTTCTTTTATGACTACTGCCTTGTGTATTTTACGAGACAGTGAAGCCTTGAATGTTTTGTTGTAAAACTGTCTGAAGCATTAATCAAGTATGCCAACCTAACACTCCTTCTTCTTTATACATTGTTAGTATGGATATCATACACTTAAATGCTAGTATGTAGTAATGCATTTCCTCGATGTCTGGAGTTTGAAGACTGTACGTTGGTTTCAAGAATTAGGATCTCAAAAAAATAATTATTTAATTTCAACTGAACGTTTAATTAATAATGGCTAGGATATTTTATTGGATCTCTTGAAGCCATTAAATGTCATGAATTGTTTTATTTGGCCAGGTGCCAATAAAGCCAAACTATATTTGTTCTGAGGAGGGAAGAGTGCCATTTTCAGCATCATTGGAGCAAGAATGACCAATACACGCAGAAACACCGGGCCTCCCTCAAGGCTACGACTTTGTCCCTGGATGCTATCAAACAGATTCTCCCCAAAAAGCGTCAAAAAAGGTCAACCTGGCAAGAAAAAGTAGAATACAAATGGTTTTAATTGCCATATTTATGTCTAACAACAAATGTATCTGACTGTATAAAGCTGTGCTAGTCTAAGTTAGTCAATGTGTGCCTATCACCAGAGGGCAGGAAATGCACTATTATTGTGACAAGGACCGAGGGGATTGAATGAAGCTGTACTAAAAACCCTAAGGACATTAACTAGAAAACAACACTGGGAAAAGAACATTGGTTTGTCATGAGAGCAACTCATTTGGCTAGTTTTAATTATATGTGCACCATAAAATGTTTTTCAAGAATCCGGAACTTCAAAAGAGTCCCGTTGATAATGGGAAAGGAAGAGCTTTGTAGGGTGCAAGCTGTAAATGTAATGGTGGGAATCTGACTCCCTGAACGCACTAGTGAAAAACATTAGGGCTGCTCAGCCTGTATGACACCTCTGTCCACTAGTTTCTCACACACGAGTCCGCAACCCCCTCCCCCCCCCCACACACACACACACACACACACATACACTTGTGAAAGCTCCAACGCCATTTGAATGGCAGAATGAGAGGGGGGGGTCTGCCTTAGCTTGTCTCTAACCAACCAAAGTGCCAATTGTGCTTTGTTTCACATAGACCCTGTTAATAAAGATCAATCCGTTTAATAGCATCATAGCCTTAACTTCTCCAAAGAAGTATGTTCCATAATTAATAGAGATATCTAATTTGACCTTAAACAGCCTGCAATCTGTATGGACTTGCAAGGCTAAAAGGATATGCACAATGTCCATAGGTCACAAGATCACGAGTCTGATGTCCGAAGGAAATCTCTATCTGGGATTAGAGCTGGAGGAGACTGTTGCGGGAAGGCAGCGAGCGAGCGCTCTCATCTCAGCTACCATCGCAGTGGGTGGACATTCCTTAAGGAGAGAGGGATCAAGGAGGGGTAGAGTGGGAAGGAAGGAGGGAGGGAGGGGAGGTGGTGGGAATTTGTCCAAGTTGCTTCCTGTGTGTGACAAGCCCCCAAGCCACAGAGTAAGAAGGGAGGGAGGGATGGAAATCACTGGAACTTAGGGGTCGTCGCTTGTCATCGGAAGCTTCTGGTTTCATTTAGAGGTTTGACGAAAGGAACGAAATGGAAGGATGTAATGATAAGAAGGGGTCAACGATAGAGGTGGCGTGTGTCCAACTGCTCATTTGAAACACCCAACGTGAGAATGTTAATGTCATGGCCTTGTCCTCAACACTCACAAAGGTAATCTGTCTTCAGGCACTGAACCTAGATAACGACTGAGCTTTGCGGGTGTGGCGCTTACCCCATTCTAACACAGCTAACAGTCCGCATTTACAAATATAAGGTGGTTCTCAAATTGGCGGCATTCAATAAACTTAACAGTTAGAGGATTTACACACAGGAATACATCAGGAGAGACAGTAGTAAGGAAATCTTTAGACAACGGTACTTTGCACAACTGATGTCAAAAACATTACTTTATTATCTAGGATGAAATGTCCTATAAAGTACAAAAAAAAGACCTCTTTAAAGTTGCAACAATTCGTTAAAAACATAGTTTCTCTATTTTCCTGTTTCTCTCAACACTACTTTATCAATTGAGTTTTCCATTGATATGAATAAATAAAACAGATTGTATGTTGTCAATAAGGAAGATGGGTAGAATTGGTTGTAACTCTATGTCAAGAGTTAAGTGACGTTCCCCACCCTGTTAGAAACCGTTTTGCACACAATATGGAGCACTTTCATTATAGAAGGCAAATGCACCTGTCATTTTAGAGTTTACCCCATTTCAATGAAAAAGGTAGGCTTAGTTGCTGGTTAATATGGTAAAAAAAATTAAAAGTACTAACATTCTAAAAAATCTTTAATCTCTTTATATATGGACAGTCATAATATACAATATGGAGAACAGATATTTGACGACGTACACAACATTTTACAGCACAAAGTGAGGGATTATTTAATGAATTGCACACAAGGAAGTGAATTGGGATGACACACTGACACTGTTCCAGCCTTCTCTCAACTCAGTCCTCCTAAAACAACCCATCAATGATTGAAACGGAAACGGCCCCTTCAATTTTTATGAGGATTTTTTTGTTTATTTTTATGTGAACACACATGCATCAAGCACATAATTGATTTTCTCAAAAAAACACAAATTTTGATAAACAGATTAGAAAATGTATGATAAAAATGTCTATAAAATCTTCATACAAACCCTCAGTATAAAGATTCCCCAATTCCCAACCAGTTTCCTCTCAGATTTAGCGTCACTGACCACATCCTTATTTACTTGACAAAGTAAAATATTGTACTATGCTTATTGGACTTTGAAGGTGGAGTTACTGAGTTGAGAGATGCCTCTGAACCACCCCTCTACAACCAAAATAAGCAGCTCGCCAGAAATGGTGTGTAGGGAAAATGTGAGTTCTAGCATGTGACGGGTTGGTTGGTACACTAAAAGGGCCTTTACAGATCTTGTTTTCGAAGTCCACCCGCTAACAATTCAGCTGTCCTGAGGGAAGACTTGAGGAAAGTTATTTTCTCTAATCTCAAGATGAATATCTTCTAGAAGAATTTGAGAAGCCAATACATTACGAGGGTGAGCACTCATGTCAACGTTTGTGTTTCAAACAGATTAACAGTCAATTCTGTAGATAACAATAACCTTCACTTTCAAAAAATAAGTTGACACATGGGGAACGTTAACTATTGTTCTTCAACATTGAACATTGATGGTTCGTGGCAGCTCCAAGGTAGTGAAACATTCAATTTCCGCTACTGGGTGTGTTCTCACAGGACTATGATCACCTCATTCCAAAACTGTCCAACCTACTGAGGGAGAAGGTGGCGATGAGAGGTGTGCGTGTGGTTTTTTTCTGCCTTCAATCTGAAGACAAGGAAGTAAGACAGCTGGTAAGCTTCCATATGAAAGGTTCACAAGGTGTGGGAAGAAAATGCTGACATGAGAAAGATACAAAAAATAGAGCTTGACTACAGAAAGAAAAAAAATCATTTAAAATCTACTGCTTTCTTGGTAAATCGGCCAGACCTTCAGCTTCCAGGATTCAGTGAGAGAAAAATCTGGATGTAAAAATGACTCCAAATCAATTTTCCCCTTACTTCTTAGTGGATGTGGGTATTGTCCATTGACAAAACAGGCTTTGACAAAGGGCAGTCCAATTGGTTTCTTCCTTTATCTCTTGCAACAAAGTTGGCAGTTTTTTTGTGTCCAGTTTTGTGCATGTGCTGTTTGCTAAAGTAGACGCCAGTAGGCCTAACATGCTGGTTTTTCTTATTGGATTTTGAACCTCTTCCAGAAAGGGCTGTTTTTGTGGATTGGCTCTGGTGCAGCCTGGCTTCACCAAAGTTCAGAAGAGAGCATATTGTTGCCATTTTGACAGTTAGTTTTTAGGAGTGATCTAAGAAGCTGTCGACTGTAGCTTGTTGTTATGCGACCTATGGAATGCAAAGAGAGGAAACAATTGGATAACTTGGTTGTTGTTGTTGTTGTTTTTTTTATTAAAAGCTTGACATATGACAAAAATATGCACTAGGAAATACAAAACAAAAAACACAGATCGGATGCCAGTGGGGTCAGACGTTTTGAGAAGAGACCAGCAGCCATGTTGGTGTCGTGAAAGCTAAGTGTTGGCGCGGCGTTAGCTCGTCATTGTATTTACAGATAACAGATTGTACAACACAGGACTCGAGCTCAACTGTGAAGCTACACGTGGCTTCCCTGTGACCTACCATTATTTCTGCTGGAACATAAAATAGTCCTTCACAAAAGGATATAATATGCACATAAAATAAGAACATTATACATTAAAAAATCTGATAGGAGAAACTAATAATTTTGCAAGCTTTTTAAAACGGTCGACTAAGAGGTAAAAGTTTGGCATGTTACGAGTACAATAAACGTAGTTCTGTTAAATTAAATGATAAGTTATCTGCATGTTGGAGTCAAATGGAATATCATACTTACATCCCCAACTCTCAATCAAGATGAGGCAGTGAACTAACCTATTCAAAACTTGATAATGCGCCCACACCAGATTGAAATATAAACAAAATATCAGCTTTTTGTTTGTTATGAGTGTACGAAAATAAAATCTTTCTCCCTTGATTTCTATTTTTGTTACCAACATGGCTGCTATTATCAAACATGAAATGTCTATTTTTCGAAGTTGTTTTCCTTCTAAAATACAAAACAAATCACACCTACAGTGTGGCGTAATATATGCAATTCCTTACAAATTTGAACGCTGTTTTAAAGAAATAAAAACAGCAAGGTCCAGGACAGTCTAATTTTTAGAGTGACCCCGGCACCCAGCTCTCAGACTTATGACATCACAATCTGCAAGAGAGGGAGAGAGAATGGATGGCATAAATACATGCGGGTGAATCACATGACCAAAGGCACACAAAGAGAACACATTACAAAGAGGGCAATGGAAGGCAAAGAGGCAAAGCACCAGCTACGGGATGACCCAGGCATGAGGGCGGGGCGAACGCTCGTGAACGAGAGTTTGATTACGAAACCATCAGGCAAAATGCAAGTCGGCAAAATGAAAGGGCAAAAGGCGGTTAAAAACTTTACTAAGTGTTATTTTTCTTTTTAGAGGAAGGGCGAGGTGCTACAAACAGGTCAACATAACTTCAAACTGCTGGAACTCAAGCAAGCGGGATGAGAAAGAAAATGGAGGGAGAGAGAGACAGACAAGATCAGCGCCTGTCCCGTTGGATGGAGGAGGGACACTAGACAAAAGGGCTTGGGGTCAGAGATGACGCCGTACCTGCTGGCTTTGAACCCTTTGAGCTTCTGGACAAAGAAGTTCTCCAGGACCTCGGCGCACTGGTAGAAGGGCGAGTCGCTGGGGTTGTAGTAGCGGCAGTTGTCGAAGATTTTGGTCATGTCTGCCACGAACTCCGTCAGCTTGATGTAGTAGCGCTTCTGCAACCGTTCCTCCATGGTGGAAAGGTCTGGAGAAGGGGGTTAAATAAGGAAACAAAAACGGGTCACTGGTTGCTTTCGGGAAGACGCTGCACGGGAATAACAGTTATCAGGCTGTGTGCTTGATGGACATTCGTCTGTGGATCCGCAGCTGAAGCTAAATCAAAACAAGTGTGTCAGGAGAGGTATGTACATCCGTCGGCAACAGCGACCTCGATAGCCTCAGGCTTCCAAAACCATTACAAAAGACGCAACCGACTGTCGCTCATCCAGGAAGCGCGCCGGCCGACCTGATAGCTGAAACTTTGAAGGCTTGCGGGTTCCTTCAAATAAAAGATGTCTGCTGAAGGGGAAGCCAGCTACCTTCATATCCCTACTAGTGGTTTTCTCAAGCTCGGTGGCTGGTGCACCATTCCAAGCAAACAGATCCGTTTACTTAACCCCCGCCCGCCCCCCCCTCAGCTGGCCACCCTTAAAGGCCGATATGAAAGACGGCTTTCTTCTGGGTCATCAGATTTCATCAAACCAAGCGAAAGCTACTTGCCGGGCACCTCACTATTTTTTTCTTTTTTTTCTCATTTCCCTAAACAAGGTCTTTTTTTCCCCCCTCTGGGAGGCAGAGTTTCCAGGAGGTGATGGGGAAAGCTACCTGTTTCCCCAGGCCTTTTCCACTGGGCCTCCTTAACCGTTTGTTTGTGTGGAAGTTCAAAAAGGCCCCTGTTGACGCAGGTCACCGTTTACATGGCCGGTTTGATCCGTGCCAAGCCCTTCCTCCCCGAGGCTGCCGTGTGTGTTTGAACCAATGGGACGGATCGAATGTCGCTCGCAGAAGACGGCTCCCTCTCTGACCGCAGATTCAATATGGAAAAGGAATGGGCTGTTGGCGTGCGTACGTACGTACTTCTGTACACGTGTGTGTGTGTGTGTGTGTGTGTGTGTGTGTGTGTGTGTGTGTGTATGTAAAATGTAATTGATGAGATTCGGGTTGCGTCCGACTCTTGACTCACCCATTGGTTCCTTGAT
>JAVQJS010123910.1:0-26505 GCA_036024795.1 Galaxias rostratus | reverse complement strand
CAGTATGAATTCCGTACATCATAACTCTTAATATATAGATTACTTCAGCTACGAGTATACCCATTATAAACTCAAAGAAAAAGAATGGACTGAAATTTGATAAAAACAAACTACAGTGGCTTTTTGTGACTGTTAGAAAAACACCTACCCTGCCTTGCCCCTCCACAGGGGGCACTATTAAACTTTCCACAAGGCTATGCAGGAATCTTTAAGTGGTGACTCGTCGAATCTGCAATTTTGTTTTCTTTATTCCTAGCCGTTTCTCTTTGCTTCTAGCAATGCGAATAGCCTGCCACACTAGTTTGTCAAGGAGAATGGAACAGGAGATCGTGTGGCGTTTTAGTGTGTAGGTGTGTGTGTGTGTGTTTCTGACAAGTTAGAGCTGGATCATCCAATACTGGATGCTAGCAGTGCACTGAGCTGTATACTGGCTGAAAACACTCCAAACACAACATGTCGAGAAGGAGCAGTCATCGAATGGGACATTGGAAGCCAGAAAGAACTGAAATACAGGAGAAAAGATTATTGTGGCGGTTGGGAAAGAAACTAAGTTTTGGAATCTTGGACCATTATAGTGATATAACCTTTAGATATGGGTGACATACTATGCACAAGTGTCTTTAGTCAAAGTGTGGTGTGTGTGTGTGTGTGTTTGTGTGTGTGTGATTGTGGGGGTGGCGGGGTAGCTGTGCTCCTCAGCCGTCCAGCGCGTGCTCTAGACCCTCCAGAGATGAGGTGATCCGGCTGCGATGAGGGGAGTTGGGGCTGGGCGGGCTGCTGGGGTTGGAGCTGTTGGAGGGGGTTGAGTGCTTAGCGGAGTCCGAATCAGGCTGGAGAGCACGCACGCACGCATGCACGCACACACACACACACACACACACACACACACACAGACACACAGACACACAGACACACAGACACACAGACACAGACACACACACAGACACAGATTAAACACGATATGAAACCAAAGCCACATTGATGTGTGACGGTGTGCTAAGGAGCCCTGTGTGGATCCATCTGTAAAGGCACAAAACTAAAGATGTATTTTACATTTAAATACTTAATAGCAAGGCGTTTGACCCACATCTGCTCCACTGAAAGTGAAATGCCAAAATGTTGTTATAAACACTGATTTCCATATCTTGCCTAATTTCACTCAAATCCACGACAGGGATTGACAGTGTGGATGGACCATCTGGACACACAATTCTTCAGAAATCTTGAAGAGGGAATGCCTTGTGTTCCTCACTAGACTATTGCTTGTTCAGTATGTCTTTACCTCTCTCTCATAATCAGCGTCTTGGTCCGAGAGGTTCCTGGATGATCCTGCTCCTCCAAAATCTGCAATGCATAAAAATAACTCATGGTCAAGATGTCAGACTGTAGTGTGTGTGTGTGTGTGTGTGTGTGTGATTTTCAGCTGGCTGCTCACCAGAGGCTGTGCGAGAGATATGGGACTTGCTCCTCTGTTGCCTGGAAATACTGGAAAGTGGGCGGGGCTTGTCTTTAGCAGAGTCTTCCTGAGAAGGCATCACACTCTGCAGAACACCATGGTTGACACAGACAGAGCACAAGTCAGTCACGCCTTGGTGTGCAAGACCCTCCTTCTACAGGTCAGCCATTTAGACACACGACACACACCAGCCGTCCTACAGGGTGAGTAGACACTTTCAACAGAGCATGTCAGTCATCCTCGGATGTTTTCCAGCATTCAATGGGGGGAATTATCTATTGGGAAGCATCTCTCAAATGATCCCGCTTCAGAGCCAATTGTGTATCACCTGCGTTTAGTTTTTGATTTTCTCCATTGAACCCGGAAGTAAGCTTATAATGTGACTGCCAATATCACACAACTCGCCTGTCGCGCAATGTTAACATTTGCAAACGTATTAACAATTAAAATATAAAACAACCACTCCAACCAAGCCAAAGGTGCAGACAGGGCCAAACAGGGAGACATGAATTAGTAGTAGGGACAGAATAAAGCCAAAGAAAGATGGTGAGCAATGAAAACAGAAAGCTGGAGAGAAAGAGAGCATGAGGCAGGCCTACCCTTCCCAGGGAGGAGGTGGAGGGAGAAGAGGAGGAGGAGGAGGAGGAGGGCAGAGGCAGGCTCTGCACGGAGCTGGAGCCGGGCTCCTTCTGCAGGTACAGGCCCGCCGACACCGGGCTCATGTGATACACGTGCTCAAAGTTGCTGGGCGGGGAGATCAGGGTGTGGTGGGGGGTGCGGAGGGACGGGGAGGGGGAAGGGGTGCAGCTCTCGCTGCTCTGGAGAGTCCATGGGGCAGGGAGGGGGTACATAGAGGAAGAGAAAGAGGAGGGTGAAAGAGGGTGTGAGGGAGTAAAAGACCATTCTAAAAAAAATAAAGAGATACAAAGCCATTCTGAAAGAAAGAAGTAGAAAGGGAGAGGAGAGAGAGAGAACGGGTGTCCCCACAGCCAGCGAGGCTGATGTTCACCATCCAGGTCTTTTGCTCCAGTAACATAACAGGACACACGTTTCACTCTGCTGTATCCCTCTGACACAGCCTCACACCCCGATACCCCTTAAGCTCCATCGCTCACACAGCGGGATGGCTGGCCGGGGTCATACTTTAGAATAGTGTCAACTAACTCTAGTGAAGAGTGTGAATAAAACCTGACATTAAAGGGAACTCCACTTAGCCACCCTGTGTATGAAACAACCACAGGCTGTTCCAATGATAACATCCACTGTATGTCCAGGAGTGTATTGTGGGAGAAGGCTGACTAATCTCTCTGGTGGTCCTGTGGCTGAACAGAATCAACATGCCCCCGCGGTTTCAGCCACATCGATCGGAAAGGCTTTTACAGAAGACTGGAGGCTGTTGTGCCGGGTAGGACAACATACATATTAATACAGATTCTTTAAGAGATGTTCTGCAAAGAGTCTGGATCCTTACTGTTGCATCACCTGTCATCATAAATTCAAATGACAACTGCAACATTTCAATTCGAAATCTTGGAATGTCAAACAAAGCCCAAAGGCAGACGGCGCCATCTCTGTGAGATGTCGAATACAGTTAGGGTCAGAGGTCAGTACAAGAGCGAGGTCCAGTGTGTCAATACAGTCATTAGGGCCAGAGGTCAGTACCAAACAGAGGTCCAGTGTGTCAGTACAGTTATTCGGGTCAGAGGTTGGAACCAAAGGGATGTCCAATGTAACAGTACAGTCATTAGGGTCAGAGGTCAGTACCAGAGGGAGTTTCAGTGTGTCACCACAGTCATTAGGGTCTGAGGTCAGTATCAAATTGAGATCCGGTGTGTCAGCTCAGTAATTAGGGTCAGACGTCAGTACTAGAGGAAGGCCCAGTGTGTCAGTAGTCATTAGGGTCAGAGGTCAGTACCAGAAGGAGGTCCAGTGTGTCGATACAGTCATTAGGGTCAGAGGTCACTACAAAACTGAGGTCAAGCGTGTCAGTACAGTCATTAGGGTCAGAGGTCAGTACCAGAGGAAGGGCCAGTGTGTCAGTACTCATTGGGGTGATAGGTCAGTACCAAAATGAGGTCCAGTGTGTCAGTACAGTCACTATGGTCAGAGGTCAGTACCAAACTGAGGTCCAGCGTGTCAGTACAGTCATTAGGGTCAGAGGTCAGTACCAGAGGAAGGGCCAGTGTGTCAGTAGTCATTGGGGTAATAGGTCAGTACCAAAATGAGGTCCAGTGTGTCAGTAGTCACTAGGGTCAGAGGTCAGTACCAGAGGGAGGTCCATGAGGACCTGCATGCCGTCCCCAGGGCCCATGTGTGCCACGTGGTTGAAGTTGATGGGGTTGGAGATCAATTTGGAGCGCAGCTCAGGGTCACGCAGCATCTCCCTGTGTACGCACACACACATACACACACCTCTAGTTCACAACAAGGCTTGTTTGTGTCTCTGGAACAGTCTTATCGTCATTCTTTATTTATTGAATGTGTTGTAGGCTAACACATCAAGCTGTAACCAGCTGAATGCTTCACAGTAACGTATGACTATGGACCTGGGGTGAGCGTGTGTGTGTGTTTGTGTGTGAGGGTTTGGAGGGGCTACCTTCTCTGTTGAAGCCGTTCCTCCTCAGGCACTTTGAAGAGGAACTTCCTCTTGCTGCGTGTCCGCACCATCAACTTCTTACTGTTATCAGAGGTCTCTGGGATGGCCAGGTCTCCTTCTGCAAACACACACAACCCATATTCAGCTAACCATGAGCGACACCCTCAGGATCAGCAATAAGAACAACATTATTGTGTGTATGTTTGTTTGTAGGGATGAATGTATGTATGCATGTACAGTGATGTGTGTATTATTTAAGCAGAAGAGGCTGTTTTGAAGGCAAATGGATCTGTAGCAAATGTTGATTTGATAAAGACTTGGTATTTTCTTAATAAAATAAATAAATAATTAACATTTATCAAATATATATAATTTTTAGGACCTCCCACCTGCCTAAAACTTTCTGCACAGAACTGTATGTAAGTTAGTATGTATGAATGTATGTACATCTATATGTATGTTAGTAATTGTGTGTGTGTGTGTGTGTGTGTGCGGTGCGTGTGTGTGTGTGTGTGTGTGTGTTTGTGTGTGTACGTGTAGCAGCTGGGAGGCGCTGTCGGACCTGAGGAGTGGCTGCTGAAGTAGATTAGGCGAGGCTGCTCTGAGCCCAGCAGGTTCAAAGTGCCCTCCACGTTCAGAGGTCTTATCTGGAGAAACACACAGACAGACTGTTAGTTCAGGGTCCTGAAAAGAGTGATGAGGCCGACGGTGTTTCTGAACGAACAGCCAGAGACTCTTACCCTGCGCAGGGAGACGGTCTGCACCCATTCTGTGGTGTGGATGTCAAACACGTCCACCCCGTACTCACTGTACACCGTCAGGTAGGAAGCGTTGGAGCCTGGCACACACACGGACACGCGCACACACAGCAAAGATATTTCTTAGAATATGTGGATAGTAGGGAAAGGGTAATTTGACAGTTATTTTATATTAAATTATTTGAAATTATGTGAGTGTTTGAATATAGTTGCATCTATTTATATTGTTTCCTAAAGTTAATTTAAATATTATCAATTCGCGATTTTGATTATATAATTTTTCTAATTTGTACACCAATGTAATTGAAACATGTAAAAAGTAGAAATAAACAAGCCCAATTTCAATGCATTAGATACATTTTCCTTGCTGAACACAACAGTTTAAACTTGCAGGCAGTGTACTAAAAGGCACTAGAGCGCTCAATGCAAGTGTGCTGGATCACCAAAACAATCTGTATTACTGAAAATCTGTTCATGTCTAGTGATAGTAATAAGAGTAATAAATGTTCAGAAATTGGAAAAGGAATGTTTATTTAGCAAAGGCCAAGTCACAGAAACCCTTCAGGCAGCATTACAAGTACTATACTATAAGCCTCCTATATAAAAAAAATCATTTCATTCATTTAATCCATCAACCGATTTTTTTTATATACTATTCAAATAGTGCCCATCTCTAGCAGCTGGTGGAGCACACAGAGAACATGTAATGAATGCTCATCATTCCAGATTCACTGTGACAGTGCTTTGTGTATCAGGAGTCCATAAACCAGCTCCTGATGAGAGTGTGCGGCTGTAAAGTAGGGGCTGTGTGGTACATACTGCATGCCAGCGGCGTGGCGGGCCACATGAGCTCCTGGGCCCTGGAGCGCCGGCCCTGAGGGTCCACATAGATGCCCAGCTGAGCAAAGCAGAGCAGCAGCTCGGCCGAGCCCACCTCCAGGGCGTGCAGCGCGTCCAGGGGCTGCTGGGCCAAGAAGGCCAGCGAGGGGTCTCCGGGACTCACTAGGCTGACGGGGGACGACTCCCCCTGCAGGGCCAGCAGGGCGAAGCCTGAGGGGTAGCCCAAACACAGGCGCTCCCGCACCATGCCTAGCCACTGGACCACGCCCGGAGCCTGTACCTCCCACATTTTTCTGTGGTGTGGCTTGGCGTGCGTGATCTCATAGCACAGCACCTGGAGGGAGAAGACACAGTCAAACACAGCAACGCAATGTGTGTGGACTCTCGTTAACGTGCAAACTCAGTGCTTCTGGTCAGTGCCATAGAGCCACAGCTTTACTTTAACACGACCTGTCTGGGGACACTTAGCTGACCAAGAGACTCTGTTGTCTCCGAACACGCTTTGTGCACGTGGTGGTCAAAATAACTTGAGCACTTGTTGGCAGCAGCCCTGTTGTTATGTAGTTAGGATCCTTCATGGTTTTTAGCCAGAGGAATTCCACCAGCATTTGCACACCAGTCCTTAAGTCAGCCCAGCAATGTGTTTGGTAAACCTAGTAGTTCCCAGGGAACCCACCTGGCGTTTGACGGCGGCCAGCAGACAGGCAGGGCCCCCTGGGCGGAGCTGGCCCGTGGTCAGAGCCTGGCAGCCCTTGGTCTCTGCCAGCTTGATGTCGTAGGTTGCCTCAGCGCCGTCCAGGACCCCCGAGGGGTGAAGGTGCACCTGCTTGTTCCGGCCGCACAGCAGGGCCACCATCTTCTCTTTGGGAATCAGCTCAATCTGGTGCACCTTCTTACTGTCCGCTGCCCGCACTATCACTGAGGAAACACACACCCAGACAGACAGAGCATCAGCCACCATAGCATCACCTCAGGACTAACTGAAGGGTTAGGTAAAGTGACACCACTCCTACCATCTCTGGTGACCTCCACCACAAACAGCCCTTCTTCAGTCCCCAGAGCAATGCGCTCTCGATCTGCAGAGGGAGAGAGAGAGAGAGAGAGACAGACAAACACACAGAGCGAGAGATAGAGTCAACCCTTGGAGCCAGTCAGTCATGGATGATAACGCCAACAGTCCTGTCGGAGCCACGCACGCACGCACACACACACACACACGAGGTGAGTGTACCGATGATGGCGGCTGACAGCGTGGTCTTGATGGCGGGCAGTGAGGCGTCGTAGGCCTCATGCAGGGCGTGCACCACGCGGTTCCTCAGGCGGTTCTTGGCCAGGATGCTCTGCAGGCCCTCCAGGATGCCCACCCACTTCTTCTTCTCTGCCTCGCTCTCGGCCAGCACCAGGAGGGACACGGCCCGCGCCGGCGAGCTCAGCAGGGAGGATGTGACCTGGGTCAAAGGTCAACAGGACAACAGTCAACAGAGCTCTTTAGGTGGAATGCGGGCATGTTGTGGTGGTATGGATGGAGTGGAGGGGGCCTACCCGGAATATGCAGGGAACGTCTTTACGTGTGGCATGGATGACGTCAGAGGCCAGGACGGAGCTCACAGAAAACTCCTCATCTCTGAAACACAGACAGAGAAAGATACCAGGTGAGAGGGCAGAGAAAACTCCTCCTCAATGAAACAGATAGAGAAAAAAGGAGGGGAGAGGGCAGAGAAATCTCCTCCTCGCTGAAACAGATAAAAAGAAGAGGGCAGAGGGCACAGGGAGCCTGACTGTATGGACTTCGAAACAGAGGGAGAGCGTTTGATGCTGGGTACCTGAGGTCGAGCACCTGGCTGGCCACCACGCCCGGCTGGGTGGACTTCCCCTCAGGCACCTCGTAGAGGAACAGCTTACAGTCACACACCACGGCGTAGGCCCGCTGCCAGCCCTTCTTCACCCCGGTGGGCTTGGGAATCTGGAGGAGGGTTACAGCTCAGAACCTCACCGCGCAGACAAAGTGCCATGGACCATTCACTTCATGACTGATTATAAAATCATATCAACTAAACATTTCAATATGAACCAGCAGTGCTTTTGAAATGAGCACGGTTACAAAGGCCATTACAAGTAAAGAACATTTCAACCCCAAGCAAAGGCTAAAAGAGCATCCCAGCACCGTCAGGCCCGGTCTCTGTGTGTGTGTGTGTGTGTGTGTGTGTGTGTGTGTGTGTGTGTGTGTGTGTGTGTGTGTGAGAGGTGTCCATGAAATGTGTGATTAAGGTGTGTGTGAATGAGGGGTGTGTGAGGTGCTCACCCGGACAAAGCCCTTGTAGGCCGTGCCGATGCCCCGCTGCACGTCGATGCCCAGCGGCCTCTTGGCCTGCTCAGGGGGGATGGGGCACACAAGGGGCGCGTTGTCTTTACATGAGACGTGGCAGATGAACGAGCAGACTGCAAAGAAACAGAGAGAAGATCAGCCACTGGGGACACCTTCACCTGAACACTCGTCTGAACATGGCAAGACTTCTCTAAAGGATAACCCTGTGAGAGCAGGGAGAAGCCAGCAGCAGGGGGCTTGGCTTGGTGTTGGGATGGAGGACTAGAGGCTGACTGTGGCCCTCACCTTCACAGGCGTAGCCCTGGCGGATGAGCCCCACCATCAGGGAGGTGCAGTGGGTGCACTGGGTGGGGCTGGAGAACGTCTTAATGCTAAGCTGGTGAGCTTTGGGCTTTAGGGGAAAAGACACAGAGGTTAGCATACCTATTACACTAACACATGAAGCGACAGACAGTCTGTTCTGATTACGTGTGAGAGAGAGAGTGGGTAGCACAGTGGCACAGTGGTTGATAATAATTATAATTATTATCATTACCTTTGGTGTAGAGAGGAGCGAGGATGTCTGGTACATGGGGGAGGGGGTGGCAGGAGCAGCAGCAGGGGACTTGGCTTGATCCTGGACCAGAGAGAGTCAAAAATCAGAGATTAGAAGCTAACAGGGGCAACCCTACCTACTCTTCATGCAGTGTCTGCAAACAATCTGCGGTTTTGGATTCACGATTATATTCCTAAAGCAAATCTTAAAAGCAATGGCAAACACTCAGTTTTCACAAAGAAAACCAGCGGTAAAAGGAAATTTGACCAAGAGAGCGCGCACGTGTGCGTGTGTGTGGCCAGCCACTCACCTCCTGCTCGTAGGCCCCAGGGGGAGAGGAGGAGGGGCCCTCAGGCTGCTGGGGTGTGTTGTCCATCTCGCTGACTGAGCCGATCTAGAGAGGGTGGAACAAAGTCAGGACATTAGCGTGGATGACTGGCGGCCAACTCACACTCACCAGCAGTACACGCTGCATCACAGCAATACATTACACCCTTTCCCCTCAAGAGGGCGCCAAGTAGCCCAATCTGTTCCCAGCACCAACTCACATAAATCACTGACAAACAACTAAGAAAAGGCCACCACTTTCTGACCTCAATGGCCATTGCACTGCTTTGTCACAGCTGTCACATCACCCTGTTGTACACATAAGTACACAGAAGAATAAGTTGAATGATACTTTGATCCAATAAAGAAGCATTGATATTGCTATTCAGCAGTGCAGTAGCTTTCTGAGGTCAGGAACTAAAGAACCATCTATACATCAAACAGAGGACATACAACACATATCCATGAGAAAGAGAGCCCACATGTAATAGTCTGACACATCACCAGACAGGCGCACAGACTGGTCAAAGCCACCTACATAATTATTACATAGCATGATTGGGTTCGGCTAGAATAACTAGTAACATAGAAAACAATTTAATGGATTACTGGGGTCCATTGCTAAATACCCAAAATGCTTGAATTAAATAATTAAAGACCTTGTATAAACCTATTACTGATCATATAAACCACTCGACTTTCAATGAATGTGGGTGCATAAAAGAATATCGTCATGATATTAGCATAAATTGAGGTATTATGTTTGTTTTTAAGGCAGACAAATCAAAAGGACACGTTTATAACTCCTGCCTATGGAGTGGGTGCACATGCACTACAACAAACTGCTACTCATCGATATGCAGTGCCAGTCCAAAGTGAATCAACTTAAACGCCTGTTTATTGGTTGTTAGTTAGTGAGACAAAGGCTATGCTACAGCACTATTCAGCCTAGGTGAACCTGGTTATAAGTTAGAGGTACCATTAACACTAATGTTTAAGATAGTCATGCTGAGGCACGTTCTGAAAATGCTATGTTCTCACTTGTTGAGCCAGACATTAGCTTTGTACAGGTTCTAAGGAAGAGGAGGAGGGTGCAGCCAGCTAGGAAAAAGGTGTCCTCCAATACTTAATACCTATTCAAAAATAGGTCGACACGAGTGTTCCCAAATGCAATCTAATACTGCAGTAATTAAAATGTTTAATTTTAATTGATAACTTCAATACAAAGAAAGAGGTTATACCAAACAAAGTTGCACAAGGTCATATGTCGCCCTATTCATGCACATTAATACACAAAAAAAGAAAAGTAGTTTAGCATGCATCCTAGCAAACAAACACTAGTTGGTGAAAACACATGGTTTTAGGTAGAGTTCCCCCATCAAACCTTTTAGTATGCTGGCAGCACAATCCCCCAGGGTTAGGGGTAGTGTGAAAAATTGGGGGAGAAGGGGCTCTGAACAACTTACTTCATCCCAAAAGGCTAGCAGAGAGGACGCAGAGGAGGAGGAGACCGTGTCCTTTTTGATTTGATGAAACAGTTGAAACCAGCGAAAGAGTGAAATACAAATAAAAGCAAACGATAGCTTCAGGTTTTGGGGGAGTTTTCTTGAGGAGCTGTGTAAATCTACAGCTGCTTGACCCGTGGCAGATCAATGACAAAATGGTCGCCTCACACAAGGTTTTCTGCAAGCCAACGTTACATCAGGATTTTACGGCCACTTTCACACCACAACCTTTTAATAGATTTGATACAAAGCAGTCCTTCATGTCCTGGTTTGTGTTCACACTACTACTTAATAAGCAGACCAAAAACAGTGGATAAAGGTCACGTTCTGAAACAAGACCTTCATCTATCATCCAAACTTTCAGAGGGACATGTCAAAGTGCCTCCCTGGTCGAGCTCAATAATGGAGGGCCATGGAACTGTCACCCTGGCTGTGGTTATTGTGTGTTCCTTGTCCTGACAGCAAAGTGCTGTTAAATATTATTGCCAGTTCAAAGGAGAGTTGGTACTATGAACCACAACAAAAGGAGCCAGCTCTTTCATAACTGTCACATCTCACTGTAATAACTTATATCTAACTGTATTAATTCACTGTAAAATCTAATTATCATAACTAACATCACACTGTAAAATCTCACTGTCATAACCATACATTCTTGCTGTAATAACTGTAATATCTAACTAATATCTCACTGCCACAAATGTATTCATTGTAATATCAAACTGTAATAACTAATATCTAACTGTTATAGTAGAAATATGTATATTAGATGACAAGCAATGGGTTTGGTTCATACAGGGTAAGACTATCATTTCAACCCTAAATGCTGAAGCCTGAATCCCACCATACAATCAATCAATCAAACAAACAATCAAAATGAAAGAATCCCTTGGTGCTTGCTTAAGTAAGATCCTTTGGCGTTGTGGTAATAACTGTAAGGGGAGAAGTTGATGCAGGCCAAAGCCAACAGCCGGATTCCTCTCATTAGGCCTTCCGTTCTGTAAAGCCCTAGTCCCCGCCCACTATGGCATTTGACCCCTGCTCATAACTGTGGTCCTATTAGCCTCAAATCCTGTCCACAGTGTGGTCCACTGCACGGGGTTGCAGTGTACTGATAGGTAACCTGAGAGCCATCTATTCCACATGGCCCACTCCCCTCATGAACAGGGCTTTGAAGTTAGTCCTGGTGGTGAGGGTATGGGTCTGATACAATAAGGCCTGCTTAAAGTTGGGCTATGCCAGACTGTAGCTGTGCTTTGCTTTTGTGTGGGCATCATTAATGTAGTGTTGCCCTAAACTTGTGTGTGTGGACAAGCTTTCCTTGTTTCCACAGCATCAAGACACAGTGCGCAATGCAGTACTATAAACAATTTCTTGAATGCAATTCAATTAAAAAACGTCATAAAACTGTCACCGCTGTTTGTTAACGTTTACGTGTGCATGTCTGCAAAGTACACTAGGGTCCAGATTCATAAGATGAACTAAACCACCAACGCTGTGTGCCAACATGCCAGACTCAATCTGGATGACCCCTGAGCCTGAGAGTCACTCTCAAACAAAGCCCTTTGCTGCTAACACATGCAGGGAGTTGCCAGGCAGCTGAAGGGACATGGAGTAAATCAAGGTGAAATGACTCACTCTGAACGTCAGGTCATGGGCCAGAGGAGACGTGTTGAAATACTCAAAGATGGAATCCTGGAAGTCTGGCAGCTTCAGATCTAAGAGAGTGATAGGGGAGGGAGAGCCAGCGTTTGACTACAGGATCATCTTATAAGGTAGAAGGCTGCATGGGTGTCTCACATCATCTGTCATGAAGGACTAGAGCATGCAGCCTAACTAAACCAGAGATGAGAAGGAAACCCGGGCGGTCCGCCCTAGAGAAAAGAGACTGGACTGACCTTTGTCTGAGCGCGAGCGGCTCTCCTCCAGCTCCTTCTTCAGGCTCTCTATTTGCTCACTCATCTCCCTTTCTAAGGCATCAGACTCCTTCGCCTTACTGCAGCAGCATGTGGGGGTTGTATGTGATTAGACATGATGACAGGAGGAACCAAACGGATGCAGCCACACTCGTGTATGTTTTTCCCCGTGATGGCACCTGTTCAGTCAACCCCACCCCCTCCCATCCCCACCACATGTAGCCTGGACAGAAGGGCTGACCTCTCATGGACATTGCAGGCTGCCTTTAACACGCGGACCTCCTCCTGCATCAGCTGCTTGGCCCGGATCTCAGCGTCCAGGGCCGACTGGAGTTCCAGCCGGGCCGACATGTCCAGTTTCTGGCTGCGCCGCACCTTCCAGAGCGGGTCCTGGAAAAACACAGCAAACTACTTAGTTAGCTCCCAACTACACTATGTAGATGTGCGCCAATGTGCACTATTGAAAGCCTTAAAAGGACCAACCCGACATTTTAAATATCTAACATTTACATAGATCCTTCAAGGCGATCATACATTTTGTCTGAATTGATTTGGATAACCAGAAATTTTGTGGATCTGTATGACAAAGACCAGGAAACTAAAGACAATTTATTGTAAGGCTTAAGGTTGGGTTGCTGAGTACAGGAAACCAGAGCATCATTTTGACCTGATGTTAGATGGAAGCCTTCAGGAAGCAGTGGACTACATTCCACACATGCCATGGGATAGGGTAACATCAGCAACCCCGTCGAGACAGGAAATGACGAGACATCAAGCCCACCCCCCATCCACCCTGTCTCTCTAACCTAACTCTCTAGACGGTGTCTGTCCCTGACTAAAGGAAGTATTCAGAAGTCTAGTCTGGATGCTCCTCACAGTCACCTTCATATGATATAGCAGTCACTACACACAAATCACTAACCCACTACACTACAAAGGGGCTCAATGTTTAAGGATCCTCTGCAAAGTCACATCACTAACACACTACAGTAGATCCCAATGTTTCACTTCACTTCAAATTCAAGCCATGCATAGGGATATCAGCCGAGGGGGGGTCACTGTGCGCCATCTACCCAATCGGAATTCTTTTGGCATCTTTACGTGTTTATGTGTCCTAGTTGTATTGCAGTGCAAACAGACCTCAATCTCCTCCATCAAATAACTTCAGAAAGAAAACAATTCAGCTTTCTGGGTCTCACACTAGGTCAAGCTCTGTTTAAAACAAATGGGCTGGGGAGCGTTACACTCACTTCACAACAACCACAAATATACATTCAAATGAAGCCAGGTCAGATGCTCTGTGATTAGCTGACCTCATGCATTTTGGCAGGCCACTTCAGCGACACCAAAGCAGACAGGAAAGCATGCGAGCAGCAGCTAGGCTGCTCCTTAATAATGCATGGTAATAGCTGTGGTGATGGGCTGTATGCTTTTCAAGGACAAACTTACCCCTTTGTCCCCCCCAGAATAGGACAAGGGTTTCTGAGGGGTGGCCACTCCTGATTCTCCCTGAGGCAACATTGACAACAGAACAATCCAAGGCACTCAGAGAAGCCACAAATTCACCAAGAATTGTTCGCATTCAAAGTTAATGATATTTAGATACATGTGTTTGACTGAAAAAAAAAAAACCTGACATGTTTAATTGTGTGCGCAAAGACAAAACATTGCTCAACAGACTTTGATTATGAATCCTGAAAAAAACCTAAAATACAATGAAAACTATCTCAACATATACAGATCACACGACTAGAAATAACGATTATGGTTAATGACTAAATGCATTCCGTCCACTGGAGGCAACATTGCTAGCAATCGCTGTAAACCCTATAGCAACCACTGTTAGGGGATCTGTGTCTGTTACTCACTCAAAGGACAGCAGATTATATAGTCCATCTAACCTAATGTGACTTTCTGTAGACACAAGGAGGCACAGCCCATCTCAGTTTCTAATGCTGGTAAGGATGGAGACTATAACAAATCAAACACTCCTCTCTGCTCTGGCCTAGTGCTGGCATTAGTCCCAGTGACCATTTCAGTCTCTAACGCTGTTAAGGATGGAGACACAAACAAATCAAACGCTCCTCTCTGCTCTGGCCCAGTGCTGGCATTAGTCCCAGTTGTCATCTTCCCTCCATCCATTTCCATTAGGAGGGCTACTTAAGGGCTATTTAAGGGCCTAGGCAGGCTTGAGCCCTGAACGTAATGGCATCAGGCCAGCATTGGTGCTCTGGCAGGCATTACTGCTGATAAGGGACGTACTCGCGTGTCCACCAATACAGTCTGAGGCAGGCTCATAGCACAGTCCAGTTTGCCATCCTTCAGTGCTGAAAAACTGATCTTGTTAATTACCCCCAATTGCATTTAGACAGTGACGTATATGTGACACCCCTTTATGTAATCTTCACCACTTCACAGCAGTCCCACAGTGAATATCGACACTACAAATTAACCCGTCTAGATGAGCAGTACTACCATCTATATGTAAGGCTTAGTCCTGGCTGAGCACCTGCTTGTGTCAACGTCTATGTGAAATTGGATAAACATGTCTGTTGAGTGCCTGTTTATGTAGGGAGTGTGTGTGTGTCTCACCAGAGTTCGGGAGCCCAGGTTGGAGCTGCGGAGAGACTCCAGCTCCTCTGTCATCTTGGAGGCCAGCGCCTGCAGGTAGCCCCGGGCGTCCTTCTCGTCACTCACCCTGCACGAGGTGGGTGGAACACATTAGGGACAGCTATTTCTCTCTACACGTTACGTCACGAGGAGCAAGGCAGTGTTTGTACTGACCATTGGATGATCTCAGCGATCTGGGCCTCCCAGTGGGCCACGCTTTCCTTCTTGGAGGCCAGGTCCTGGAGCTCGTCCTCTAGCTGGCGGTTCTGGCACGTCAGCTTGTCTACAAACGTGCACAGCTGTGGTGGAGTGGGTGAGATAGAGGAAGGGAGGGGCGGAGAAGGAAAAGAGATCGAAAGAGATCACAGACATGGAGTTCCGGTGCGTGAGAATTGGATGAAGGGTTGTAGGAGTAGCGATTGTTAAACAGAGTGTGGAACCAAAGGGGATAAAGAGAGGACGTGCAGTGAAGCTGTCCGTTTCCTATGGCGAGGGTGACAGTGTGGTCTGTGGTGGTGATCTTTACCCGGTCAGTCTCAGCAGTCAGCTTGCGGTTGTCCAGCGTCAACATGTTGCGCTCACGCTCATACGTCTCCTTTAGAGCCCTCACAGATTCATCCATCTCACTTTGTCTACAAACAGGCAGAGGTTTAGCTGGTAAACTGCGGCGGAACATGTCAACTATCTTTTCAAATGGCTTTAAGGCACCTCTCCCTCTGCTTTCTACAGCCTGACTAGTGTTAGCCTAGCGGTGCCCACCTCTCCCTTATCCACTCTAAAAACTATTAGCCAAGCGGTGCTCTACTCTCCCTTATCCAGTCTCAATTATGTTAACCTAACATGACCCTATTCTCCCTCTGCCTTCTCCAGTCTGACTAGTGCTAGCCTAGCAGTACCCACCTCTCCCGCTTGTCCTTCTCCAGCTTGTCCTTGAGGACCAGGAGCTCCTTGTGCAGAGAGAGCTGCTGGCCCTCCGAGTCGTGCAGCTCCTTGCGGAGGCTCTTGAGCTCTGAGGTGTGGGAGGCCTCACGGCTAACCAGCTCCTCCTCGTAGAACAGCACCTTCTTGTCCAGCTCAGACTTCACCTTGGACAGCTCCTGCTGTGACTCGGGGCTGATGCTGCCGCTGCGCCCGCTACCCTGCTTCAGCTGGAACAGAGACAAAGAGATAGAGACGAAACAATTCTTTATTAATACATGGCTAATTGGCAGGGAACTGTGTGTTTTTTGCCCAGTAGTGCCCTGTTTAAAAGGTAAGTCATTACAAAATACATAGTAAACAAAGCAACATATTAATTAATCAATTCAAAAATGTAAATTGAGTATAAAACGAATGTTTTTATCTCATATTTATGTGTGAATTGTGATGCCTTCTAAAGCCATTCCCAATTGCAAAACAGTCAGCATTGTGATTAACCTCTTCGAGTCACTTTAAAATAGCATGCATAAAGCCACATATTATTACCATAATCCACTGTTGACATGAGTGTTTTGTAGAATTGTTATTCTGATTTCAAAAGAAATGCATGACCTTATCATATATAGTGCTCACAGTCTGATCCTCACCTTCTTTGTGAATTCACCTTCTTTGTGAGTTCTTAAATAAAAGCATGTCATTTAGCCAGTTGACAGACAGCATGGACACAACAACAAACTCATTTTGGGCTTCATTTTGGGAGCAAATATTAAACGCCTCATGACAAAAGCATTTGGCCCTTGAAGTATATAC
Organism: Galaxias rostratus; assembly: GCA_036024795.1. Classification (NCBI taxonomy): domain Eukaryota; kingdom Metazoa; phylum Chordata; class Actinopteri; order Galaxiiformes; family Galaxiidae; genus Galaxias; species Galaxias rostratus. Next base: position 9,908 of record JAVQJS010123910.1, on the reverse strand, counting down.
TTAGTCTATGACCCATTTCAAATAAATCTCTTATCTCTAAGGGGTTTCTATACAACAATAAAATGCCCTTCAATTAGCTTTTGTGTAGTTGGTGCATCAGCATATAGAATGGTGGCTATAACATATATCACAAATAAACAGCATAAACAATGCACTGTTCCATCTTGACTAGTCCGGGAAACCAGTTAAAGGCTGCTTTATCAAATCCCAGGGCTAATCCATCCAGTACTAATCTGTGTATCAATACAATGTCGTGCAAATCAATAAATAAGACTAAACTAATTTAGTTTCCCAGTATCAAAATCAGTTATTATATAATAGTAATTTACAACAACAGCAGCTGAAATTCTATGACCAGCTCTGACTCCAGACACAATAGGGCATAGTATAGTACACACATGTTTGTAGACCAGAAAGTATAAAGCTGTTAATTTACAAGAGTCTAACCTCTTAGTTAGACAGGGGGGGTTGAAAATGTGTCTGCAATGGATCCAGCCACCTACATCTTCCACATTATTTAAAAAGGTCAAAGCTGATTTTCACCAGAAGAAAATCTTATTTTTTACAGAATATTAAATAAAAAATATGTGTCAGGCTCAGCTTTGAAGGGGCTATCGGCTTAATCAGATACGATCTTAATTAGGCGGCACCATAGAACTTTGTGTTTACTTGGAGGTACATATGGTATGAAGCACTTCACAGTCATCAATTCTTCTAAATGACTTCCTCTGTGATAGAACGATGCCACTGGTATCTTCCAGTGTTAGTTAAGAAACTACCTCATGTATTTCTGAGAAAAGGAAAAGGCGGGGTAGAAGAGGTAGGAAAACAGGAAGAGACTAGTAAATGGTTCAAACAGGGGCACACACAGAGCAGCGGGGCAGTGGGTAGAAAACAAGGGTTTGTGGTTAGCCGAGCCCCCTTGCGCTATGAAACACAGCTGTATTAACGTATTTGTGTTTGTTACTGTTGAGTCCATGCTAAAAGCAACAACACAACAATAACAGACGGCTTTATACAGTAGAACAGGAGGAAAGACCTCTTCAAATGGCAAAGCAGCCAGGAGAGTTGGGTGAGGGAACTGAAGTGATTTAGCATGAGATTCAAGCTAAAAACAGACTGAGAGAGTAGGGCAGAGGCGAAATATGAAGACAGATAGGGTGCTGTAAAAACATTTCAGCAACATGAGTCATTAAAGAGCTGAGGATGGAGGTACATTGTTGTTTCCAGAGAGTAGCTTCCTTTTACAGAGGCGCAGAGGGAATTGTGTGTGTGTGCTAACCTTGAGGCTCTCCAGCTCTGACTCCAGCTGTTTGGAGTAGACCTCGCTGTGTTCCCGGAGCTTCCTTTCTTTAGAGGCCTCTGCTTTAGCTTCCTCTAGCTGTTCTTCCAGCTGCAAGAGAGACAGGGGAACAATAAGACATACTGGTGGCACCCCCCTTAAATATGTAAGCTTTTCATTAATTCAAACTTCCTCTAACCTCTGACTGAGAATTTAATTATAATTCAAAATACTTAATTCAAAATGCAATTTCAGCAGGGTTTTGTTCAGCCATTTTCTGCTTCATGCATTAATGATGACATGTTGGCTAACTGGTGACTGTACTGATAAGTTGCAGTTGGTTTGCTGCTTGTTCAGAAGTAGTCACACGGCTTCCTTCTTGCTAGTTCATTTTAGATGTATTAATATGGTGCTGGGCTAACAACAAACTACCACAGAATATCAAATAGTAGGACGGTTGCATTGAATTCCATTGCGTTGGGATGGACGCTGCAGAGCAGTTGCGGTGGTTACCTCCTTCCGGGCCTTCTCGGTCTTGCGGATCTCCTGGCGCATGGCGTCCACTCTCTGCACGGCGGCATCCATCTCCTCCTCCTTGTCGCGGAGCTGGCGGGACAACTTCTGCTTGGTGGAGCGCAGCTCAGCCAGCTGCTCGTTCAGCTGAGAGAACTCCTGCAGGGCCAGCTTACGCTGCGAGTGGGCCTCCTTCAGCTCCTTTGTCTGGGACTTGAGGCGTTCCAGGGAGTCCACCAGTTGCTGTGGATAGATAGGAAGGGTGGGTGGATGGTGAGAAGAGGCAAGCAGCACAACAGGGTGGAAAGTGAGAGACAGGGTGAAAGAAAGAGAAAATAAAGGAGGTGTGCAGGGGGAAAACGAGACAAGGAAAAGGGTAATCAACAAGTAGGATGAGGGACGTGTGGATCAGTGGAACAAGGGAACAATTAAGAGGAACAGACAAGTGAGATAAGAGGCAGAAGACAATCGAAGAAGGAACGCAGAGAACCTTCCAGAGATCGTGAAGGGGCCAGACGTGGAAATAGAACACGAGAGAGAGAAAGAGAGTGAGAGAAAGGAGGCCAGTAAGAATGACAGACAGACAGAGGGAGAAAAGGAGGGCGTGGTAAAGTCCAGGTATGAAAAGGTGAAAACTAAAGCAAGTGAAGGAAACCTTTAGAGTAAGGATACCTAGATAACAAGGTGGAATAGCTTCATTGCACGGAAGACTGTGGTGGCCGAATATGTGTTGTGTCTTGACTGCAACTAAAATAAGACGGGATGCAATTCATCCAAATATAAAGGTCTTAAGTGTTGAAGTGAAGTCATTAACTGGGATGGAGCAGACCATTGCAACAGGGTAGAAGGTCAGTCAGTGTTGAAGTTCATTTTTTTACACAAGCTAATGAACTGATATACCAAAGTGTGTCCATCCAACTACAACTGTGAAAAATATAACAACTAAATGCTTAGAGTTGTGGCCAACAAAAGCAAATGAAGCTCAACCAAATGTCTACATATTTTTATTAATCGATGAATTGAATAGAAGGTGTCAGCCCTGAATATTAACTATTGTTGGCCCTTAAGTGAAAAACAGAGTCTCTTCGACTGTCAGAGGAGCACAGAAGAGAGGGTCCTTGTTTACCTTGTGGATGTCCTCTTTCTCCTGGCGCAGGGCTTTCACCTGCTTGTCCAGGGCCTTCAGCTTGGAGGAGGAGCTCTCGTAGTCCTGCCGTAGGGTCACAGCCTCCTCCAGCTGGTGCTCTAGCCTATCAGAGTCTGGAACAAGGATCACATGATGCATTATGAGGAACTTTAAAAAAAGACTGTTTCAAACTACAAATAACTCCATTATCTGGATCACGTATGAAAAGTATAACATTTAGTCAACTTTAGCAAAGATCTGTGAACAAAGCGTTTTGATAGACAGACAATTGAAAATATTTTGTGCTTGGAAGAACAACAGATCCTCTAAAATTGTAAAGCAAGAGGAAAAGGTGTCTTTCTGGTATATGATACTAAAATTGTGTTTTATTTATCACATGTAGACTATGTCTGAAAGTGAAAGCCTAATGGCAGATGAATGTGTTGTGTTGTGGACTTGTTCGGGAGCACAGAAAGGAGGGTGGAGCTCTGACCTGCCAGTTTCTTCTTCAGCCGGTCAATCTCCTCGTTAAGCTTCTTCATCTCCTTGTCCCGCGCCAGCGTGCCGCCGGCCCCCCTCCCTGGGGTCTGCAGCGCCTGGGTGGACTCTGGAGGGCCCACAGAAAGATGGGACAAGGTCAGAGGGCGCCATAACATTGCACTGAACTATGCACTGAATGGATAGTGTGACCAAGACATTTCTGAAAGGGCTAAAGGTCAAATAGAGCTAAGGGCTCATTTTATATCTGTTTCAAGATCAAATCTGTGTCAGAAACAAAAAGCTAGAAAATTGTTTAACTAGGTTTTAAGCTTTACAGACACAAATGCACCATTTTTTCACCATTAAACCTATACCTCAGAGGACAGGGAGATTCAAATAAATAAACATTTGAGTGTAGTTAAATAGTACAGTATAAGAATGGTGTTTGCATTTTTGCAAAGGAGGGGGGACAAATTTTATTTGTTCAGTACCACTGTGTTGTCTTTCTCCAAGAAAGGTTTATAGTTGGAACATGGCTGTGACTGAAGTGCTGCTTTTGTGTAGTCGCCATTTTCTATTAGAACGTTCATTTAACAATTGACTTTCCCGCTGAGAATCTATACTATAATTTAGAAAAAAGTATTGGACATTGATATGGTAACATTTTCCGATACTTGATCCGACCCATCGGCCCGATACCACCTGGTAGTATCAGTTCATCTTTATTAAATAACGCAATATAATTGACAGTTTTTTCTTTATGCTGTCCCTGACATGTAGTTCTGAAAGCCGACTCTGAAATAGGATGCTTAAGTCTCTGCATGCCCCCTGGTATAGTCCGACTGGAATGCTGTTGGATTGCTCACCCTGCAGCTTGCGGCTCAACTCAAGCTTCTCCTGTTCCAGCCGACGGATCCGTCGCTCAAAGACCTCCACCGCCTCACCCCCTCCCTCTCCCACGCCCCCCTCGTCAGAGCCGCAGTCGGAGAGCGCCGCCCGCTTGACCGAGCCTCCATCGGAGAAGCAGCTGTCGGTGGTGTAGGTGAAGCCCACGAAAGGGAGGTGCTGTCCTGTGAAGCCTGTGTGGGACATTGGGGGAGCAATGTCCTGTGGGGTGGAGGGGCAAAGCGAAACAAACTGGCTCAAAAGGGTGTAGAGAAAAAAGCGTGCTCTGTCTTTATGGGGCTTTTCAAGCTACGAAGGTAGCGGGCTAAGCTGGCCATGTTACAGTCTGTTTAGTACTGAACCACTTTTTAGCAATAACAATAAATTATCTGAGGAAAAGAAACTGAATTGTTTCTTGAGCAGAGTTCATGGTTTTCAACAAATACAATCCATGCACCACAACCCAAAGGAAACAGCCATAACTATAATTATTGCATGCACATAAGTCTGAAATCTAGGGATCCGCTAAACTAGACCTTTATCTAAACCTGGGGTCAGTCAAACAACACTTTCATCTAAACCCAGGGTTTGTTAACCAGTCATTTATCTAAACCCAAAGTTAGTTAAACCAGTCATTTATCTAAACCCAAAGTTACTTAAACCAGTCTGATATCTAAACCCAGAGTTACTTAAACCAGGCTTTTAGCTAATTCCATAGTTTGATCAAATAGGCTTTTGTCTAAACCCAGGGTGTGTTAAACTAGGCTTTTATCTAAACGCAGGGAATGTTAAACCAGGCTTTTATCTTAATCCCAGGGTTTTTAAAAACAGGTTTTCATTAAAACGCAAGGCTAGTAAAACCAGGCTTTTATCTAAATCCACAGGTACCTAAACTAGGCTCTTATTTAAACCTAGAGTTACTTAAACTGGGATTTAATCAAAACCCAGGGTTAGATAATAAAGGTTATTTTTCTCTAAACAAAGGGATAGTAAAACAAGGCTTTTATTTAAACCTAGGGATAGTTAAACCAGGCTTTGTTTTAAACCCAGGGTTCGTTAAACCAGGCCCATAACACAAAGCCCACCGGGTTCTTCAGCACGTCGTCGTCAACGTCGAAGTTGGAGGTGTCGGAGGGTGAGCTGACATCGGGGATGTAGGGTGCCTCGGTGGAGCGGATGTGCTCCCAGTCAATACCCGAGAAGAAGGGGTGGTCCTTGAAGTCCTCGATGCCGTTCTGGCCCAGGCGGCGCTGGCGGGAGCAGATGAGCCGCTGGATGAGGTCCTTGGCGTCCTCGGATACGTCACTGATGTGGGAGGGGAATTGAAAACGTTCCTGAAGGAAGGAAGGACAGGGGAGGACAAACAGGCAACAAGGTGGATAGAGTGAAAATGCCAATTACATTTCAAGCTGTTTCTCTCCCACTGAAGTGTTATTTCCAAATCTCTGACTGAAATGCCTGCGGACAGAAAAATAAGAGCAGGTAGGTGGAAGACAGGACTGGGAACTCAGAAGTCGCTCTACATTTCATGTGACAGAGGCCCTGACTAAAATAGCCCAAAAGTAGGCTTCAGTGTTTCAGGAACTCGACCCTGGAGAGATGTGCTTAACCTGGATCTCTTCAGGAAGCATTCCAACAGAGTCATACTTCAGCACTGCATACCTAAACTCTACAAGAAAGGCATTAGAGCTACATCCATTGAGAGGGAGAGTAAATGTGTTTAATGCATGATCTTAACAGTTCTTTACTCATAGTTAAAGAGATTGATCATTGATGTTTTGATACATCATCGATATGTGTGGTGAGATTTCTGCATCCGATTAAAATCTGACCACCAACATGAAGCAATGCTAGCGCAGACACAGAGAGAATCCTGTGTGTGTGAGGTGGCATCTAGAGAAGGCCAGGGGCCAGTGCTGGCTCACCTCGTGGTTCATGATCTTGCCGTAGGTCTCCACCAGGGACTCTGCGTAGAAGGGGGTCTCCCCATACAGCATCTCATACATGCACACCCCCAGAGACCACCAGTCACACTCAGGACCGTACTTCCCCATCCCGTCCTCCATGGCCTGCAGGATCTCAGGGGAAATGTAGTCCGGAGTGCCCACCGCGACAGAGGACTGGACCTGTGAGGATGAGGGGAAGAGACCATTAACATGAGGTTAACTATACTGTAACTATTACAGGACTCGTCATGCGATGACGATTTAACTTCAGACACTGAGCTTGTATCACTTCACACAATTAAAGTGAGTCAAGACATTAAGTAGGGACATTGAATAGAGCTATTGTTTCTTCTTTTTTTCTAAGCTGAATGAAGGGTGAGGGCAGAGTCTAAAGTGAGAAGCTCTAAACTGCTGATAGAGAAAAAAATAGGAGATTAAAAATGGGCCTTTAAGAGTGCAAAAAATAACTGGAGCCATCAAAGTGAAACTACAAAAGCCGGGCTCACAGCCTCAGCGCAGAGCAACACCACATTCCCTTCTCTCTAGGCCACCTCATGAAACTCATTCTACAAGAGATGAAAACCCAAGTGACAATTGCATACTGGCCATTCTCACAGCTGTAAATTGGTTGTGAATGCACCAAATGCATCGAACAACCAATCTACTAACCTACAGGAAGCATGAGTATTCCAATGACTCAATTTGCTGAAATACCTGTGACCTTTGTATAGTAATCACTGAAAAGAATATTGCCTTAGGTTACTGGTTAAAGTCCATTGATCCAATTTTTCAGACTTGTGGTGGGGGAGTTAACTGCCACCGCTGACAAATCTCTGTAGTCAAACTGCCGGCTTTCACTTTAATTCGGAGACCTTTTCTCACCTTCCAAGGTCCCTTTTCTGCAGGTTGAAACTGCCATAGAGAGTATGTCTTTAGGAGTGTGCATTCACACAGGAACACAAACAGTACACTAGGCTTTTATTGGTATCTAATGTCCTTTTAAAATGTGTTGGTTACTCAATGCATTGAAGTACAAGTAATTTTATCTATGCTTGGTAAAGGGGTTGTGGAATGCTGTCTTTTTTTCAAAATCAAACGTTGCTATTTTTGAAATCGCAGGGGCTAATACTAAATGATCTCAAATATTGATGACATATTGTTTCAGATAAAAAGGGAGAGAGATAGAGAGAGACCATAAGTGTAGCAGTAATATTATACATCCCTTTGCAGTGGTTGTGTATTATTGGGATGGGATACATTATGTTAAGTTGTAGAAAGCTCTATTAAAAAGCGGTTAATGTGTGTATGTGCTTACAGTGCCATCCTGCATCATCTTCAGACAGGAGCCGAAGTCGGCTAACCGAATGTGTCCGTTCATGTCAAGCAGGACGTTGTCCGGCTTGATATCTCTGAAAGACAGGAAGAGGGGGGGGGGGGGTACCGTTAGCTTTAAACAAACAACCACAATAAACAAACCTTGCATTGGTGAAACAAAAAAAAAGCTAAATTGAAGAAAATGATCTGTTTGATATAAGCAAGAACAAGATTCCCTAAAAGTATGTACACGAGGTATTAAACCTCTTTTGCAGAGTCTTATTTTTGGGGCCTAGGTAAGTGATATAAAGTTGCTGTTTGTAGCATGAATTATTCTCACTCATGATGAATGTCTGTTGCCATGGAAAGTGAAGAAAGAAACTCAAAAAGTATACACAAGAACTGACATGTCATTCAACTCAGTGGAATCAAAACAAATTTGTTTGCAAGAGGTTTAGGAATTTGACTGAAAACAAACAGAAGGCTAAACCAAGGTAAACAAAAAGAGGGATCAATGAGGGCAGATGTGGTCAACGCTGTAGGAGAAAAACAGGTGGAAGAGGAAGTGTGCATCCAAATGACAGTTGTGTGTTTTGTTTACAGCAGGCGGACACAGCGTAACCTTGTTTTGATTAATGAATGGCACACATACACACACACCACAATATTTTGTTATGCAGAAGCATGACATGCCTTTTCCAACAACATAGTTGGAGTGATTATAAACATGATCTATAGACCAAAACAACATGAGCACAGTTAGCTTCTAAGTGCCTCTCTTTTTCAGAGATCAGAAAGCTCTGCATTGTTCTGGAGTTTTTCCTTGACCCCCACATCCCCCAGTCTCTGGTGCCCTGGTCCCGTTCCCTGGCCTGTGGCCACATATAGTGCCCTCTGTGGTGCCAACCGGGGCTGGCACCATGCAATGCGGCACGAAACCGTAAACACTGGCACAAACAAGACAGACATGACAAACTAACTCGTATGGAGGGGGTTAGATTTAGGAAAATCAAAGGGGACCGAGAGGACAAATAAACTAACATTAGGGGGGCAGGGACGACAAACAATTTCATACGAAACACATAAGCTGATATGACAAACTAACTCATGGAGAAGGACCGGTATGACACACTAACTCGTATGGGCGACAGACATGTCAAACTAACATATGGAGGACAGAAACAGACATGGCAACTCCATCAGTTAGTCATAATTAAGACGCACATGCTGTCTGTGTATGTCCTTCCATTGTGTTTGACAGAAACACAGGCACACAGCCGATAAAGGGAAAACACAAATTCACTCAATCAACGGCTGAACTTTGACCATGTGTGTAAGGATGTGTGTGTTCGCGCTGACCTGAGAATAGTGGCCTGTGCGTTCCCAAGCTGTCTGTGTGTTTAGACTTGTGGTTTGAGTGCTGGCATACTGTAAACTGGGTGGCAGAGCAGGCAGGGAGAGCAGGCTAACCCTGTCTTTACTTCATCCTTCTCGTACACAGGCCTTTGTTTTACAGTCATTGTTTGTACCTATAGCTGTCACCTTCTTGACATCTTAGAGAACGATTTATTGTCATAACAATAATAACTTTGATGAACAGCGCTTACCAGGCATGCTTCACTCCATTTTCCTTCATCCCATTGAAAGTCCTTTTTGCAGTTTAATCTCTTATAATTTTCTTTTGCTATTATAATGTATTTCAAGCAAAACACAACAGTATCTGCTGTAGCCTAATTACATGATGTAGCAATCTGCACTCCAAAAAGCATCAATTGGTCAAATTCTATAGCTATCACACAACCCTATTGTCAATCCAATAAAAAAAACAAGAGTCACAAAACTGAGATAAGGAGTTAGGAGAGGGGCCTGTATGGGAACAGATTCATCCTCTCAGTGTGTAGGGAGAGCCAGGATGTAAGCAGAATAAATGGACAGGACTCAATCTCCAAGTGAGCAACTGCTGCCAGGAAAAATGCTCCATAAACTCCCTGGATCCACACAGAGGGATTTCCTCTGCCCCGGGGCACAGTGAAATGTTCATTGGAATAACAATACCACCAAATTAACATTGCCAAGCAAACACATGTGTGTACCCACCTGTGGACGTAGTGCTGCTGATGGATGGAGTGGATGGCCAGGACCATCTCTGCCACGTAGAACTTTGACATGTCCTCTGGCAGGCGATCCTCAAACTTACTGAGCAGCGTCAACAGGTCACCACCTACGTAGTAGTCCATCACCAGGTACTGTACAGAGAGAGAGAGAACAAGAGAGAGAGAGAGAGAGAGAGAGAGAGAGAGAGAGAGAGAGAGAGAGAGAGAGAGAGAGAGAGAGAGAGCGAGATATATCACAATACACCAGG
>JAVQJS010123895.1:0-20682 GCA_036024795.1 Galaxias rostratus | reverse complement strand
TTAAAAATATCAAATCTGCATAATGTACCAAAACATAATTTTCTTTACATTATAGTCCAGAGAGTAAACGGAATTAATTGCAACATCACGCTGTATTCGATTAATGCCAGTCCTAACCTGGCCTATTTGTGTCTGTTTGAAGTAGACTTTATGGGGTCCTTAAACGTCGTGATCAGAACCTAGCTTTAATGTGGCATCTCTGTTCTGATATCGGTCCCCACCCCCTCGACAAAGTGTGAACAACGGGGAGTGTCGCACGCGCATAAAAGGGTTGGCGGATTGTCACAGAGGCACTCATTCTCGCTCTCTGAGTATAACACCGCAACTTTATCCGCTCTTTTGCTGGACGATTTTAACCATGGACTTTTTTCGTATAATTGTTTTGTGTGCTGCTTTTATCGCTGTTGGCAAGGCTTTTACGCACAAAGATATGAAAGACGCGCTGCTCCAGAAACTTGGATTGGATGAGGTGCCGAAAATTCACAAAAGAGATTTAGAAAACCTGGTCATTCCTACGCACATTAAGAGTAAATACCTCTCCATGTTAAAACTTCACCACAGCAGAAAACGCAGGTCCCTGCCTAGCCTGGCGGGTATCTTGAGAGGAATCCCTGGCAACGCAGGTAAATTCTCTTTCCAGTATTGGCTAAACAGATGTATCATTACGTGCTTCCTTTTGGAGTTTTTGAGTAACTAGATTGGCTGATTTCGGTTATACCTGTGCGTAATGGTGGATTCAATTGACACTTTACGCGCCATACAAAATATGCGAATATAAAACGACTGTTTTGATTCACAATCTAAACATTTAATTTTACGCTTCTTTAGACATTTCTGGAGAGTATGTCTACTCGGACACCACTCGTCAACGAGTAGTATTTGAGATGGACGCAAGGATCCCTGCCAACAGTGAGGTCACCATGGCTGAATTAAAACTTTACCAGAAAGCATCTCATCACAAACGCTCCATGCCGGAAAGGAAGAACCACCGACCAGTAAACAACGCCAGAGTCAGCATCTACTGGGTGGAGGTGTTTTCTACCGGCTCCAACAGAACGTCGTTGGTCGATTCACGGTAAGATAGGGAAATTAATTAAAGATCGTCAAAACACAGTGATAATTAGATTTTCAAAGCATGTCATCAGATTATAGGCCTATGTGTTAACCGGTGTTTTAATCAATCACACTCTTTCCGTTCACATATAGGTTAATCCCCATTCACGAAAACGGCTGGAAGAGCTTTGATGTGACCCAGGCCGTGCATTATTGGTCCAAGACGCATCAGAAAACACCTATGCATCTGGAGGTGTGGATCGAGGGCGAGAGACCTGGCAGCTACGCCGCAGAGATGGCAAAGAGTGTTCACTTTACCACCCAAGGCCAGACGGACAACACCTTGGGAAACCCCGAGCTCGTTCTTTACACACTCAATCTCGAAGAGTATGGGTAAGGACGCGCACTTTGATATACAGGACATTGTGTGAGAGTGACAATTAGCTTGTATACTCCCAACATTTACATTAATTACCTGAGTGGTGTAAAGGTAACTAAAGACCCCTTCCTTTACGTCTGCAGGTCTCGAGGAGATTGTGAGACCAATCAAAACAAAGACGCGTGCTGCAGAGAAGAAAATTTCATTAATTTTCGCGCACTCACTTGGACCCAGTACTGGATCATTGAGCCAGCGGGATACAAAGCCTACAGATGCGCAGGAGGGTGCAAGCAGCCCAAACGCAACTACGGCTACGGAGAGAGAAGGTGCACTGTCTCAGAAAGTGCACCTTTGCCAATTATGTACCTAGTCAAGAAAGGCGAATATACTGAGATTGAAGTTGCGGAATTCCCCAACATGATAGTTGAAAAGTGCGCATGTACAATGGACAACGTCTCCTTAATCTGAATTGAACCATGGAATCCAGCATAAAGACTTCCAGTACTTTCTATTTAAATACTTTCAGGGGAGTAATATGAAATAATAGGCATTAGGCAAGTGCGCAAATTTGCCTATATTCCCTCTATTGTTACAAGCACTTTAGATTATATTTTCTCAAATAATGACAGGTGGTTACTTTTGCACGTGTGATTAGTTTCAGTCCTTCACCGGTCTGTTCAGACCTCAGATTATATATTTGTGAGCTGTACATAGTATGTGTGAGTGATGTATATAATGTTTTTATATATTATGACAAATAAAAATATTTTTTTTCACAAAAACCCCTAGATCATTTACTTTTTGGTAAGAATTTACTTATACAAGGCACTTCCCTGATATAACATTAACTAATGTAAATCTAACTGTCATGTATAGGCCTTTATTTGCACAGTATTCAATAGGACATGGTAATGCTTTGTAGATAATCCAAATTTACCTAATGAGTTGTGTCTCATTACAATGGTGCTGGACACTGCTTAAGACTGTGACAGTCAATAAGATTTGTTTGAGAAGCATTTGCAATTAGCTTCCTGAATATTTTGAGGTATGTTGACTTTAAGATAAGCCTACATCGTCACCCACAGGGATTGGGTATCCACACAGACCTGTGCTACATGTATTTACTTCAAGTTTAGGCACAATAGGGAGGGCCAAACATTGTTAAGCATGTAAGTCTATGTGGTCCAATATCAATGGCTCTGTTTGCTAGCTATGTGGGGGGGTTCCTGTCATTTTAATGGGCTGCTAAAGTATTTAGACAGGGGGGGGGGGTTGATAGAGGTAAACAACGCGTAGTCAAAACCAAGAGGTTGTCTGACAGGGAAGTGGATTCCCAGGATAGCCAGGATGGCTGGGAACAGAATGGAGACACTGGCAACATCTGGGCTGTCTGCAATCCTTCCCTTTACTTTCTCTAAGTATTGTGATGGTATGTGAAGCAGGTAAACTCAAAAGTATGACTTTACTCATCGGTGACTCAGGAAAATAGTTTGAAAGTAGGCGTTACAGAAAAAAACAAATACAAGTTATTTCATTCAAACAGCTTCATTTGCTTCAATAAACTGACAAAAATACATTAAAAAACAACAACATAGTGCAACATTTGAACATAAATATTCAAAGATTGACTGATAGAAAATATCTCAGTGGACGGTTAAGCATTTTAATATAATTTCATCCAAATCATCTATTGGAAGCTTAAGCTGACACACTGAAAAACACTGTGTTATTTAGCTGTATGAAATCGGGAAAGTTAAAAGGTTTTCCAGCACTGTAAACACTTGGGTGTGAATACCACAAAAATAATATGCCAACCGTATCATAGAAAAAATAGGAAACGATGACTACATGCATCCGATACAAAACAGGGACTTACGGTGCTGAAACTCTACATATTCTGATCACTGGTTCAGGACATGATTATTGAAACACGATATACCTTAAATCTGTTCATAAATATCCATCATGCATTGCTGAAAACGCCTCAAACAATTAACATTTTATGTAAATATCCATATAGTAGAAATTAAAGGGCAAGGAAAAACAGTTTTAATACTTTAAAACAGTGCTTTAGTGGCATACAAGGGATTTAAAATAAATAGTATTTTACGAATCTATCCATAAACGAGTTCCTAGCGTGGTTCTTCAGAGTTTTACATTGTCACTTTAATTTTGTTTTTCTGTGCTTTATTCTATTCTATGTTATGCTGTAAGGTAGCCCTTTCATTTGCTGGTGAAAATGAGAACCACTTTAACACTGTCCACTACACTGACATGGGAAATACTTTTCAAATGGGGAAAATATAAAAGCTATAGTGTACATTTAGGTTTGGGTTTCAAATTAAACGACATGTGGATCTATTCATATCTAATGCACCTGGAACGTTTCAAGTGCTTTAAATGGCATCCATAAGTGATGCTCTGTTGCAAGCTAAACTGGCCACTATATTTATTTCTTTCAACACCAATTGAAGTAGTCAAAGCACAAATAACATTTGAATGTAAACACAGACACCTATTTCCATTTGAGTGCTTTAGTGGCAACGTTGAACTGGGATATAAGGTATGGTATTTTTCTTCTTTTTTTTTTTTTACAAAAACATGACCTAAAAGCTAAACATTTTTCAAAATACTCTTGCAGTTAAAGTTATTTTTAATATAGACAACTTATAAAAATAACAAATAGGTGGGAACCATAATTTCTAGTTTGATTATGAAGTCTTGCTATTATAAAAAAGGGTGCTAGAAATAAATACAAATGCATAATTATACAAAACAAAATGGCTGAAATAGACCATCTAATACTGGAACGTCCAAACAACTAAAAAGAAAATTCAGCTTAAGACCCCAATAAATACTAGCGTAGCTATGGCTGTAGAATGTGCCAAGGCAAACGTTGGACGGTATAGCTTGTTGCGAGTGAGCCGCTAACGAGATATTCACGAGAAGGCTGATGTCCTTACTGTTTGAAGTAGCAAACCAGGTCATAGCCCTATCAAAGGTTCTTTACGCACCTTTGAGCTCAATCAAAAGTCATAAGCCAGGGGAAGTTGTAAAAAAGCAAATTAGTTGTTTATTGTAAGTCTATGAAGTTAAGATTACAGGCTTGATGTTTAGAACAAAGACGAAACCCAAAAATCCTTTAAATGCTTGCTTCAAATTACGGTATTTGTTTGTCGACAAAAGACTACATATACAATCTAGCAATACTATATACCTAGCTTCCGATAAGATTAGGTAACATTCGGTCATTACTGTGTTTCTCAATGTCTCATACCAACAAATGAAACTAACCAAAAAAACAATATTTACAATTTGTAATATAAAAAAAAAAAAAAAAATCACACAGCACAGATAAAATGCACACCCCTGAAAATCTTTAGAAACATCTGCAACACAAGCAAATGTCATGGTTCCTGATATTCAAATGAGACTCTTTAAAACGATGTGATTTAAAAGTAGTGGAAAAGGATCATTGAATGTACAAAAAAGAAACTCTGAATGAAAAGGAACCCCTAGTAAAACGTCAAAGACACCATCCTCTACTTTAGATGTGGAATGTTGTTTCTCCGTGTAGCTTTGAGCTTTTTATTTGTTTTTTCCTTTCTCCGTAGGTTGGCTTATTTGATTTTTTTAGATTTTTTTTTAAAAGTGGGTTCTAGAAAAAACGGGGTGTTCCGTGGCTTGCGGTGGGATCGCTGGGTGGGCCACCAGTCCTTTTGAACTATCTCTAGTAATAGCCACCTCCTGGCTGGTACTGCTGGCTCCACGGCTTCTGGTTCCAGAACTGGGAGAGAGACAAGAGAACAATCAGATTGGTTTTTTTTTGTTTTTTTATTTTTATTTCTTCCTCTCGTCACATCAAAGACTGTGTGACATAAGATCAACAGATGAAAATATCAAACTGATAAAAAAAGCTCACACTGGGACAATGAAAAGAGCACCAATAATAAGAACAGTTCGTTTGATGGAGGTTGTTAAGCTTGCTCCCAAGTTCGAAAAGAAGATTAGGCGGGCCGTTATCATTAACCCGGCAATTGTAAAGCAAACAAACGAAACCAAATTAATAGAGGGCGTGTCAAGTCTGGTATCAGTTATCAACTAGATCAATCTCAATGCCATCAATCACTTTGGTTCTTTTGTCTCCTGGTCTTAAGATACTGACCCCTTGCTGCCAGCTCTGGTTGAATTGCTGGGCTTTGTCCATTCCGAAGCCTCCTCCGTTCCGGTTACCGAAACCGCCGCCGCCACTATTTCTGTTGTTGCCGAAGTTACCGTTCTTGTTGCCGAAGCCACCGCGGCTTCCCCCTCCTCCTCCTCCTCCTCCTCTCTGTTGGAACTGTGTGGAGAACAGGGAAGGGCGAGCAGAGACCAAAACACGTCATGCCTCCTCGCTGGCCAGATGGGCATTTCTGTGAATTCAGGACAACGTACGACGCAGGGACGGCCTAACCATCATCAAGCCAAATCTACGGGTGACATTACACTTCTAAATCGTGGTTTGGACTGAGAACGAGACCCTCGGTCTCCTCGGCAGGGACGTACCTGGTTATAGTTGCCTCTGTTTCCCCCGCCGCCTCCGCCTCCTCCTCCTCTGCTCATGTTGGCTCCTCCCCCGCGGCCCATGTTGCCCCGGTTCATTGGACCGCCTCGATTCATGGACCCGCCTCTGTGGGCCATGTTGCCTCTCATTGGTCCGCCTCGTGGGGACCCTCCCAGGCTGGGGATGTGGCCGCCGCCGCCCCGGTTGGGGTAGCCTCCGCGGTTGGGGTAGCCTCCGCGGTAGGCTGGGGGGGGCAGGAACCCTCGGGGGGGCCGGTTGAAGCCGCCACAGGGTCCCGGAGCTGGCCGGGGGGAGAGAGAATCAGGTTAACTACCACATGTAAAAGTTGTGAGGTTGTATAGTCTCCATACTACAATGCGTGTCGCTTTGACATGACTTGTGTGGCGTTTCCAATGGTATACACATTTTTTGTTTTGTTTTAAAGCTGTTCACATCAGTTTATCGTTAATAAACAGCGGTTCCGCTAACGGGACGGATCCGGATCGCTTCCCCGTACCTCCTCTGAAGTTGCCCCGGTTCTGGAAGCCCCCGCGGTTCCCTCCTCTCTGGCCCGGTCCTCCTCCCCGGTTGAACTGGTTCTTGCCTCCCCGGCTGCCTCCGCGGGGCCCTCCTCCGCCTCCTCCTCCGCCGCCGCCTCCTCCTCCTCCTCCTCCTCTCTTCGGGGCCATGCCGCCCTGGTTGGGCCTCTTCTCGGCGGGCAGGGCGTTCTTGCTCTCCTCCTTGTACTGCTCCAGCAGCTTGGCAGCCGCATCCTTGTCCATCTCGGCGAACACCACCTCGTTGAAGCTCTCGCCCTCCTCCGGCAGGGAGTAGAAACCTACGGGACGACAGAAGACAGAAGCGTCGGTTAGGCCACGGCAAACGATACCAGGGCCGTTCCCCGAAAAGGGTCGACTCTCCTGAACGTGTTCCCGAGTCAATCCCCCGGACGGTAACCGAAGGCTATGAGGCTCGACTCGCAGGGGCCTTACTTTTCATTTTGATGAGCGCGTGCTCGGGCACCTCTTTGCCCTCGCACTCGGCCTTCTTCTGGGACCTCTGCTTGTAGTCCTCGTCGGACGGACACACCACCACCGCCTTGCGCTGGTAGCCCGCGAACAGACACATCTTCCTCTTCTGGCCCGCGGCCGACAGGTTGGTCTGCGGATCGTTGGAAAGATATTTTAGTGAGTGAAAAAGTTTTTTTTTTTTATAAATACCATATAGTCAGTAATGAATTGATTGGCCACGAGGTCACCATTTGATAGGTTAACTATAGACATGACTACCTATTCTAAACTATATATATATATGGAACTCAATTGCCTGGTTTACAATCTTATAAAAGGCTTCTATCAAATAATAAATATACATAAAAAAGTATTTGCCCCCTGGTATTCATTCAAATAAGACTTTAAACTCTGGGATCACTATCTAGGCTTACATGGTCCAGGATGTAGTTTCTTTTCTTGCGGGCGGCAATCTCAATGAATTTGCCCAGGAAGAGAGGTGCACGCTGGGAAATGGCCATCAGTTTGGTCACATCCTTTGACTGTCGCTTCAGACTGTTCATCTGGAGAACAATGGGAAGAGTCAGTTTGCTTGGTTGGATTGACTGTGATCATTTCCAGTATGTAGATCCGGTGGTAACCAGCCCATTGAAGTTCGAACAAACTTCAAACAAAAGTATTTGAGGGTGGACCACATCTAAAGCCTCTAAACATTTGCATTTCCTGTCTGGGATGGTCTTGCTACTAACCATCATTTTCTCCACGATGGTATCACTGCCCAGAATGTAGTATTTTCCTGGGTTCTCCTGCACGTGGTTTTTCACCCAGGTGGTCTTTCCTGAACCTGGCAGGCCAACCATGACAATCATCTAGGGCACAGAGAGATCCGGTTCGGTTAGTTACACACACAACCTAGGACGCGGGTTAATAACACCAGCGGTGTGTGTCATCGGTTTAGGAGGGAAAAACACCCTTATAAAAACGTTCGATCCTGCTCGATCGAAACACATCTGAATTCAACAACAGAGTGGAATAGCCCCGTTGCTAGGAGACGCAGCCCGCTGTCAGTCTAAAGCTAGGCCCCGCCCCTTTACGACCTTCCCTCCGCGGTTACCTCGCAGTCTTTCTTGGTCTCGGGCCCCTTGGTGCCGCGCACGCGCTCCTCCACGGGGACCTGCTGGATGAAGGTGTAGCCCTCGGGCTGGGGGAAGTAGGGCGTGTCCATCTGGCCAAAGTTGAACTCCACGGCGCAGTTGTGGCAGATGACGTGGGGGAAGAGGGCCCGCTCGCCCAGGGACTCCTTGGGCACCTGGAAGGCCGCGGCCGGCTCCTGGCCGTTCTTGGCGAAGGACATCTCCACCTGGTCGCCCTCGA
Source organism: Galaxias rostratus (assembly GCA_036024795.1). Lineage (NCBI taxonomy): Eukaryota > Metazoa > Chordata > Actinopteri > Galaxiiformes > Galaxiidae > Galaxias > Galaxias rostratus. The sequence continues at coordinate 12,323 of JAVQJS010123895.1, read as the reverse complement.
AGTTCTGCGGGGAACGAGAAGGCAGGTTGGAAACGTTGTTAGCTGCTCTAACAAAAAAACGTTTTTTTGGGGAGGTCTAGAAATAATAAATATATACTGTAATATAGGTAAATAATAATAACAATAAAAATCAATTTATTTAAAACAGAAAAAAGTTTTTAAGGATCCGATCCGGTCAGGGAAGGAACACGGCCGTTTCCTCCGTTGACTGGGAGAGGAAGGACAGGTCTGGGCATTAAGAGCGGGGGGGAGGGGGAGGGACTCACAATGAGGCAGCAGATGACGTCGTTCTCGTCGAAGGTCTCGCCAAAGTCCTCGGTCACGCAGTTGGTGGTCTTCTTCCCTTTGCCAGTGTAGGCGTACGAGTGCTCCTCCTCGCCTGACACCCAAAAACACAGACGGACCTGATGCATTCATCTAACTGAAATATAATCAATGCCCATCTGTGGATTGAACGTTTAATGCCGTTCTCTAGCTGCATGTTGTGACATTAAAGTTCCACTAGGGGCCGCCAATGGGACTGTATTGCTGACGTCATAAGTCACCTTGGCTTGAAGACACAGTGCGCCATTTATGTATTTTAAAAGCGATCTGTAGCACGCGTAGAGATAAATCTGCGCCATTTTAACCCTGCGTGTAATAGTCTAAATGGCATGGGGAGGTGGGACTTACCTAGCAGCAGGTTGCCAGTGGCCAGGGACCACCCCACTTGAACCTCGTGGATCTCCATATTCTTACTAGAGATATGCTTCACTGGAATCTTCTCAGTAATCTAAAGACAACAAACCACCCAAATCAAAACATTGATTCGACCATAACGAGAGAAAATTCAACTGCTTGACTAAGCCTAGAGGTTGAATGGATAAAAAAAGATTGAATGTGAAATTGCAACGGACGGCGCACTCGGTGTTCATTTGTGGCCTTGTGGATCTCCAGAGTCTCCATGAAAGATCTATCTGTGTGTCGCAAGTATATTTTGCTTACCTTCATTTCAAAGCATATTTTCCCCTGGTTCACCCCATAAGAGGCTTTGCCACCGGACCACAGGTAGGCAAAGCTCTCCATGGTAAGGGAAGAGGCGCTGTAACGGTCGCGGGACACCTTAAAGTGTAGGTCGCAGTTATCTGGAACACCAGAGCACACCGTTAGACATTTAGAACACCAAAACACACATCTGTATATCTAGTTATCTATACATCTAGAACACCAAAACACACATCTGTATATCTAGTTATCTATACATCTGGAACACCAGAGCACACCGTTAGACATCTAGAACACCAGAACACACATCTGTATATCTAGTTATCTATACATCTGGAACACCAGAGCACACCGTTAGATATCTAGAACACCAAAACACACATCTGTATATCTAGTTATCTATACATCGACAACACCAAAACACACATCTGTATATCTAGTTATCTATATATCTAGAACACCAAAACACACATCTGTATATCTAGTTATCTATATATCTAGAACACACCGTTAGATATCTAGAACACATCTGTATATCTAGTTATCTATATATCTAGAACACACCGATAGATATCTAGAGCACCAAACAAACATCTATATATCTAGTTATCCATATATCTAGAACACCAAAACAACATTAGATTTCTAGAACACCAAACACATATTTATATAAATATATCTTTAACACTGAACACACATCTAGATATCTAGAACACCAAAAACACTGTGAGATATCTAGAACACCAAACACATCTTTCTATACATACAAATAGTTCTCTATATATCTAGAAAACGAAAATGCACGGTTGGATAACTGGTTAACATGCAAAGAACACATCTATATATCTGGAACACCAAACATGTCTATGCATAGGTCTAGTCATCATTCAGCATTACATAAAACATCCCTAAAGGAAACTCCAAGATGACTCATTCGAGACATCCAAAACGATCCAATGCATCTTCAATAATAAACCGGCCCGGAACGTCAATGAAAACTGAAATATGATCTCAGACCATCTAGCTGTGGCACTCACAGGTGTCCAGGCAGACTTTAGTGTCGTCAAACTCCTCGTCTTCCTCCTCCAGGGGCGGCTGGGGGGACTTGAAGGTTGCCCTGAAAAGAGATAGCAGAGCCGGTCAGCCAGACGCCTTCAGACGAGAACCAGTGGCCGGAACCCGAGTAGGGACTAGGGGGCGCCACCTGCTGGAGGGATAAGGAACGAGACGTGGAGAAAAAGAAAGAAAATAAAAAAAAAATAGGTTTCAAAAAGACGAATAAGTGTTGTTTTTGTTTTCCACGGGAAACATTGACATAAGGAGGAGCGCTGCCAAGCGTTGAAGATAAACGCACTTACCTTGATGAATCCTCTGACATCTAGAAAGGTGGAGAAAAAGAGAAAAAAAAAAAAGTCCTATTCCTACTTAAACACTTGGGACTAAATATATCCACCGGCGGCGAAAATACGGGCCCGGCTCTCATTGTTTATGGCTACTGAATTCCTCAGAGGTCAGTCAAAGTTATGGTTGAGGATAACTATATATATATATATATATATAACTCAGCATGGAACCAGAAGGTCAAATCACTCTTCCAATGGCATGGAGGGACCAGAAAGAAGATAGCTCTACACTTGAAGGCTGGAAAGAAAAGCTTAAAGGGGCACAATCTCCCTGACATTGGTTTAGGGACGTTGTCATGGCAAAATCCTCAACAACTTACCAACTCTGGGGGTGGTGGGGGAATTCGGCAACGCGCTGCCAAAAATACCTACGGGTGTGTTTGCGATCTAACCACCAAACCACACGTCGGTGCGAGGGGGATTAAGGGAGATTAATGTTAGCTTCAGAATGCAGATAAAGAACTGTGTTCCAATTGAACACTATTTCAGGCAACATGAATAACCGAGGGAAAAGGGAACGGCAGAATAACTGGTTGCATAAGGTATGCTTCACCTGCCACTTACTCCGTCAAATTATATAATCATTTATAGCTGTTTTATATTTAAAACGTTTTTTTAAAGAAAATTGCTACAAAATTGACAGGACTTGGCGGGAATCAGCTTTTTGAACTGCCCAGACCAATTTGGAAATACCTACTTAATGCGGTCATATGAACTTGTTAAAAAAACGGGAAAACTCTCCAGTCTGAATTCTATTAACTGGTGAACAAGGTCAATTGGAGACAAGGTTAATTTGATCAATTCTACTCGTTCATTCTCTATGCATCGTGAACTCCCAGGTAACATGACCAGCACATGGTCGGCATGGTGGTTGACATGGACAACAGGTTCCATCGCACCTAACCAACCCTCCTTTTTAATTGACCCTTTTCTGCCAAGCGCATTTCTTTAAGAGGCTGGGGACGCACTGAAGGCGAGCTAACGTTACGACTGAGTCTGTATACAGCAATGAAAAGAAAAACAGAACAAGATACACAGAACCATGATGAAACCTGTACAGCGGGAGAAAGCAGCGCTGTGGACCCACAAACACTCAGTTCTCTCTCGTTCACACAGACACCTTGACATGGGGAACACGTATAGCAGGTTCACACAAAAACAAAATCAAAAGAACATTACAAAGCGAGATAGAGTATGCACGGTCGGATGGCGAGTTCTTCTTTGGACGATCGAAAAAACTTCTCTCTTTTTTCTCTCTTTTGTGAAAATAAGCTAAATCCTCATGCTACCTACAACTCTGCGGAAATAGAACCTCCACCCTCTTTCTCTCTCCCACACCCTTCCTCCCTCCCTCCCTCCCTCTCCTTCCCCAAGTGCACATCGGCTTCTACTCTCCCCCTTCTCTTTGTATCACCTTTAAGGTAGACAAGTGGGCTCTCCATAGAACAACAGTCATAGGGAACATATGAAAAGAAGACTTATTCACTTTTCTTGCTACATAAATGCAGTCCATTAGAGACAATGTGAGTGGGCACTGCAAAAGATAAAATGGTAAGGTTCTTAAGAAGGCAGGGATGACCCTCAAGCATGTATGAAAGGAGGGTAATAATAATAATAGTAATGGTATAGTTAATTAAATGAGGGTTTCTTTTTTTTTTTTTTTTTGCTAGTTAGTGCATTGGCATTTTAAAGCCAATACAGTTCACATAGCTACTGATGGCGCTTCAGGGATACCGAAGCCCATATTCTTTGTCCCATCCTTACCAGCTGTATTTGTTTTCTTCAATAAATTCAAAGTAGCCCCTTCCATGATCCTCGCGGCGCCTCTTAACACCCTTCTTATTCTTCTGCTCAGCATTCGTGTCTTTGTCCGCATCCCCTTTGGAAATAAAACAAAGATAGGATGAGGTGCTCCTTTTGAGAGGAAAGGTCGAACTGGTTGTGGTTGCTGGGGCCAACAAAACCGGTTCATTAGTTACAATGTGTCGACCGTCGGTTATTGAATTAAGTAAAAGGCTACACCTTTGCTGGTCTGACATGTAATAGATTTAAGACAATAATGTCCAATAATGATACAGTTCTAAATGACCAGATGGGATTTACAATTAGCTGGTCAGCAATACTGTACATTGAATAACAACAAGATTTTCTATGATTATCTGGGAGGAAAGTGCACTGCAGGAGAGAATGGGCAAATAACCCTAGAACAAGGCAAAGGGTGAATGTCTACAACAAATGGACAATAAAAGTGACAAATTGTCCAAGGGGAACCAAACAGACCATTATCGTCTGTCAAAGAAACGATTATATCATGCAAGACTGAAGGTGCTATCCGTACCCGCTAACCCATTTACCCCCACTTTGATAACCCAGGTTGACTGACTGAGGAAGTCGCTATGTGATTTAAATTAAAAAATATGTCTAGCCCACAAATCGCGATTACTCTGACCTAAACTGGAAATAATCCGACCACATTAACCAATGCCAATCACACGGAGACACCTAGATAACCATCAGCATCATGCCTTGCCGAACGACTCAGCGTAATCTTGCTATTTGAAAAAATTAGCAAGCCAGTGAGCAGTCCAACAAGCTTGCTAGCTAACGGTAGCATCATGACACAAAGGAGTATTGCATGACAACTAGCATTAGCTAGCAGATAGCTAACATAAGCATGCTAATCCACACAAATAACTCACTACCGTCTGCTGGCTAGCTAACTTTACTTATGTTCATACATTCAGTGTTTTTTTCACGGTTTGAGATGAATCGTCGAAAAACATAAAATAGGTTACCGACGTTCTACAATACCGAGCTAAAGCGCAAGCTGCCTAGCTAAGATTCCAATATGGCCGCTCCAGAATATGCGCGATAGCACCCGGCATAGGCGAGGAGATAGCGTGTTAGCAAGTGTGACACCCAGTCACCGACCCAAGACCATTAGCATTTTCGAAATATTGGACCACGTTAACTCACCCTCAGCGGACTGATCTCCGGGCTCACCATCATCATCTGCGTCTATTTTCTCCATGTCGTCCACATCTCCTTTCAGCATGGGGTCCATCTCCTCTTCGCCGTCCTCCTCACCCTCGCCCATTTCCTCGTCCTCTGCAACGGCGTCCGCATCACCGCCACCACCATTCTCTTCTTCCACCCCCTCATCCTCCTCGTTGGCCTCCATGCTTTCTTCAACTGGATCGTCGTCTTCGTCCTCCTCTTCTTCTTCTTCCACCATGCCTTCTTGTTCAGCCGCCTCACTGACACTCTCTAACGGCGACGATACTTGATCTACTGGAGAATCTCCGGCTAAGGCCTCTTCGTCAAGCGCGGCCTGCAGTCGGTCCATCAATTCGGCCTTCAGTCCCTTGTCCGACAGCTGACGTTTTTTCAGCTCGTCCTTCAACTCGTTTACTTTCAATTTCTTCACGTTTATTGAACTCATTTTGATTATATAATTAGACACACTACTTAGAAATAAAAAACAAACAAATAATACGATAAATATAAATATAGGATGCTTTCTAAGCGGATGTAATTTAAACTGCGCCAAACGGCACCAGCGTCCACAGACTCTTTCACCGGCAGGAAAACAACGCTTCTAGCGGAGAAGAGCGTGGGGGAGGAGAAGGGCGGCGGTTACCGTAATTAGTAGTAAAGCAACTCCCATTATGTTTGGGGGCCATCTGTCATACCAAGCAACCGTGAGAGAGAAAAAAACATCAGAAATAAAAACTGCCATATGAAGATATTTCAAATATCTGAACAATACGTTGAATTTTTATTCCGCATCCAACTAACGATTCTGTTTTCTTCGCAGCACAATTTCCCAGGACTAATAACATTTGCGAGATTTCTGAGGATGATGGCATGGGTCTTTACAAAGAAAACGTGCAATTGATTACCATAACTTCCGATAAATCATTGTCATTTTATTTCAGAGCCACGTCTACAAAAATGCATAGAGCATGCTCCAAGCGAATGTCACTATCTATTGTTGCATACAGCCTTTCTTTGGTTTCCTATAGCTGCGACCTCAAAACTTACCATTTATACCAAAATGTGTTACCTGAAGTACTATATACTATACCTCAAGTACTATATAAGTAATATATAAATAATTTAGGTAAAATGTTTCATAAATAATTAGGTCGCAGCCACAAGAAACCGCATGCATAGATTTATATACGTGTGTGTGTGTGTGTGTGTGTGTGTGTGTGTGTGTGTGTGTGTGTGTGTGTGTGTGTCTGTGTGTCTGTGTGTCTGTGTGTGTGTGTATATGTAGTAGGAACTGCTCGATGGGTGTCAATCAGTAACAGTGGAAATTCTTGGGGTCACCAAACCAAATACCCAGATCTACCCTCAAAGTTTAAGTTATGCTGGACTGATACATGCTGGACATGGTCGGAGGGAGTGAAGTATGGGCTGTTCTAAAATACAGTTTTCCACCCCACCATCCATATCGATGATTAATTTATTTAGCTTTTCTAATCATCAATAGAAAGGTTTTCATTTTATCTTGCAACAAACATTTCAGAGTGGAAAGTAAAAACGTCGTAATTTTTGGTTGTTGTTACTCATAATGGAACACTCTACTCCATAATTTGGCCTTCACCAGTTTATATCTGACCATAATTATGCAGGATTCTGTGACATAATGGTGTCACATGACCCTGCGTGGATTTACCCCAAATGAGAGATGAAGGTGCAGTCTAAAGGAGACTGTCATTTAGAACAATGTGTGCAGCAGATGTCCCTAACCTGGCTGGACGAGCACTACATTATGTGTTCCCGAGACATCAAAACACATGTGGTAAACACACATTATATCACCTCCCTTTCTCTTTCGTTATTTCATACATCAACACGCTCACCTCTTCCTGTCTTTCTCCTTCCTTTGGCTCTCTGGCACAATTTAAATAATCTTGATGACAAAATTATTGGACTATCGCATAGGCATTTAAAGATTTAGTTTATACCTCAAGCTGGGCCTTAATGTCAATCAGTGTGCATATAGTTATCCCGCAAAGAGGGAGCACTAAGACACTGAGGGCACCACCGTTCAGAACATGATCAATTTGGTTCTTTTTCGTTGATAAAGGGTACTACAAAACCTTTCGGTTTGAGGTGGGCGTGCCCTTTAATAACGTTCATTCTGCATTGCACGTTCTTCTTAAATCAATTTCGACAACAACAATACATTTTTGACCGTGCTCCGTAGGAATGCTGACTTTAAGTGTGTAAGACTTTGAGTGCATTAGAAGAGTTAAGATAAGGGTGTCGCTTTAAATTAAGTACTATATATAATAATAATAAATGGTCCTTTTGAACTTTTTTGATAGTTGATCCCAGATTATTTCCAATCATATAATATCGTTGTCAAGAAACTGACAAGAAAGAGAGAAAGAGCTGTCGTTGTGTCTAATGGTTGAAGGGTGCATCCCAGACCAAATAATTTTTAATCAATCAAATGAACATCGAGGACTTGATTAGCCCTGCTCCTAGATCAGAATAACTCCCCGACGCATATGTTACATCTTCCAGCTCAACATTCAGGCTAGGTCTTCTTTCTTGTCCAGAGTTGAGAATCATGCTCCGGTATTTCCTATATTCTATTCGTACAGGCTCGTTACTGCCTACCCGTGGACTAACATGAAAAACAACGCAAAGTAGTTCCATCACTGAGATATGACCGTGGGCTTCATTCCAAATGCGCTCAACTCTGCGTTACGCGCGATTTGCTTTACACCACAGCCGATTGGGTTTGACAAAATGCAATTGCCTCAGACTCACACGCAGATAGCAGTGTGTGTGTAACTTAATTTTGTTTGTAGAACTGTGATCAAAAAGTAAATCCTGTAATACATGTATATTATTACATTATTATAAACAAGTTATCATGGCTTCTCTCACTCGGAGAGAAAAGGAGAAGTGTGCAGCCACAGTCAACAATATGTACTGGGTAAGTATGAAACACTCACAAAATAATGTTTAATTATATTATAATGATGTATTTAATTTAATCTTCACAATATATTGATTGTAAAAGTTGTTCAGGGAAACTGGCTTTTTGGGTGTGTGTTAGTAATTTCATACACCCCCCTCTGAATACAGTAGCATTTTGAACGGAATCATTTTTTAATTATTTCCAAAATTATCATGTACAGACCACTGATACACATTTGCAATCAAAATGTGTTCCTATTGGACTCTATTCGGACTCTGTATTTTATCAGGACCGGTGTTACTCGACGGACCGTCCCTCTCCCGAAGGCGCAAGGTGTAATGACGATCAACAGAGTTCGAGAACGGATGTCGTTACACCCATCAACGGTTTCAAGGGAAAACGCACTGGGTCTGTGGATGACCTGAATGACACGAAAACTGGCAATTGCCAACCAACTATGTCAGGGAGATGGAACGATCAGAAAGCATACCGCAAAGTTCTCTGCGATAACTGTTCTGCAATTTTGGTTGGTCTGAAGAAGCAAGCCTTGAGTCTGACGGTTCATCACAACTTCTCATTCAAGGTATTGTCAAATCAATTTTGTTATTTCACTACACAGTGGCCAGACGTGTTCTGTGCAACTATGTTAAGTCTATTTATCAAAAACTTGCTCGTAATGTTAATATTTATTTTTATGAAACCATACTGTGCAAGCACGATTCGTAGACTAGATTATAATGTTTAGGTTGCAAAATGAATCTCTTGTCACCGTTTTCTAGCTCGCTGAACTATTTAAAATATATATTCGATATAGCGTGTCTGCACCGATGATTCCAGCGCTATGCGCTTGAGACTTGAGTCCATAGTAATCGACAGGATAGGTGAAATCCGTTTAATCGTGTTCAGTGACTCGGTTAAGGTCAAACTAGGGCTTTCTGCTTCTGTTGTTGAAACTATCATGAATTATTTATAAATTCAACCATAAGGGAGGAAAAAAAAGAATGACAAAGGCAACCCTTGTTTTTGTCCAGCTGTGAGGGATATGACACAAAGCAGCGTCATGTTTCTTAATGTGACCACAGACCACGGTTAGACAGACACTGTATCCCAGCATGTATCTCAGCCATGGTCGGACCGGGATCTAATAATGTGGCTCCCTTACAGTTTTATTGATTTCCTCAGCGGTCTGGGGTATGGTGTCTTCAGCATAAACTCTCATGGCACATAGTGTTGAAGTGAGCCGAGCCAAGCTGCTGTGGATGACAGGCTCCTGTGCTGACCTGGTTACTCAAGTAGAATTGGAATGACTAGAATGGACAAGTCTGTGCTATTGGAACTCTTCCATAGTGACACTTCTTTTTGATTCATGCTTGTCTATTTTTTCTTTCTTCCGATGGTCAACCAAAACCATTAGAAACAGAAATTTAAATTCTGAATGCAGTTGTCTCTGGACCACAGGCTTGCCTAGTGAAGAACGGCCGTCTTTTGGATAGCAGCTCAAATGTCTACAGCTCTGGACTTTCTGTCTGATCGACTCTTTTTATTTCAATTTCTATTCATCTTGAAGCCATGGAGGCATTCTTAGGAATGTCTGTTTGAACAGTGGTGTCTTAAACAACAGTTGTGTGTGTGTGTACGCACATGCGTGTGCGCGTTTGTATGTGTGTGTGTGTGTGGGGGGGTTTGTGGGTGTGTGTGTGTGGGTATGCGTGGTTGTGTGTGTGTACGTGCATGTATGTGTGTTTTGGAAGAAGGGGTTCTGGGGGGGTTCTTTTGGCTCAGCTGTTTTTGAGTCTCCTAGACCCATCTGTGTTTAAGTTCCATGCTGTATTACAGTTAGACAGGATTAACTTTCCTTCATCTTCCTCTGACAGAATGTGGGTCACTGGCATTGAACAGCCCACAGAAATACATTCTTGGAATTAATCTTTAGTAGTGGTGTGAAGGAGCCCAAAAAAAAAAAACAGGGGCGTGGCCATACTGGGAATTCATCTTTAGTAGTGGAATGAAGCAGCCAAAAAAATAAACAAGGGGTGTGGCAATACTGTGAATTCATCTTTAGTAGTGGCATGAAGCAGGCTAAAAAGGGGCGAGGCGAAACTGTGCGTTCATCTTTAGTAGGGGCATAAAGGAGCCCCAAAAAAGGGGCGTGGCGATACTGTGAATTCATCTTTAATAGTGGCATGAAGCAGCCCCCCCCAAAAAACAAGGGGCGTGGCCATGCTGTGAATTCATCTTTAGTAGTGGCATGAAGGGGCCAAAAAACAAACAACAAGGGGCGTGGCCATACTGTGTCTGGCAGGCTGGACATGAACTGATAAATAATATATCATGTGCCATTCCGTGCAGTTGTTTCAGACCTATCTTATTCATATTTAAAACCTTTCATCATAAAAGACCAGGAGTCTTTTTTCTTTGCAATAGCTTATTTTAAATACAATTTGCTGTGATTTATTTTATGGTTTCTAAGCCTTTTTTTATTAATCATAAATACATGTCAGTATGTAATTGAAAAAATTATATTTTACAGATTTTTTAAAAGCTACTTCTAGTTCAAGGTCAGATAAACAAATAGTATTTGAGGCATCTCCCCAGCTCCCTTTACAGTGTGTATGCATCTATTTCTGGTTTGGTCCAGTCATTCATTATTCATGTCCGTCTACCTCACCATCCACAGGAAGTCGGCGCTGTGTCATCGTTTCTCCGTGACAACCTCCAGGTCCACAGTCGCAGGGCTGCGTCAGAGTGCCGCGACGCGGCCCAGGGGACCTGCAGCGCGTGCGGAGCCCGCCAGAGCCAGCTCAAGCAGGAGGCCATCCTACACCTGGTCCTGTCCAGAGAGCATGCTGAGTGGGACGGCTCGCCCCCCGCTAAGCCCGCCCCCGGGTCCTCCACCGCCGCCGCGGCCATCGCATCCCCTGCCATGGCAGCAGTGAACCCCCAGGCCCAAAGCCGGATGCACAGCCCTCGAAGCATCCCCAGGACCCCTCACAGCCCCAGGGCCCCTCATAGCCCCAGGGCCCCTCATAGCCCCAGGACACCCAGGAGCCCTAACTCCAGACGGCCCTCCACAAGGCCCCCAAAGCCCCCCTACATGGAGATGGATAAATGGGTGGAGGAGCAACAGCAGCTGGTGGCCTCCATGTCCCTGACCAACAGCAATGGTGTCACCGTTTACCCTTATCAGGTACTGGCTTCCTATTTGTGCTTAGAAGTAGAGCTGCAAACAAACTTTCACGTACGCTCACTCGCACACTCGCTCACTCATACACATTTTTGTATACACATACGCATATAAATACACACATTTCTTCACATTTCTATCACATTCCACTCGCGTCATTCTTTATTTTTTCTCCCTCACTCGCTCGCTTACTCACTTACTCACTCACTCACTCACCCACCCACTCACTCACTCACTCACTCACTCACTCACTCACTCACTCACACACACTTACACTTATTTTTTCTCGCTCTTTCTTACTCACTCGTGCACACGCAGACACACGGCTCTGCCGCTCGTTTTTTTTTTATGTGCCATCAGAGTGGATTAGATCCGCTGGAGAGGGACGTGTCGTTGGGCTGGTGATTCATAGCGGCCAATCCAGCCCTATTAGATCCCCCCCCCCCAACCCCCACCCCACCCCCTAATGGAAGGGAATTGGGTCGGGATTTATTTCCTGCCATAGACGCAGCCCGTCAGGAAGCATTTGTGATCAATAAGGGCTGGTCGTCATATTTTAACAGTTGGCTGGTGAAATATTCATTAGGGTGCTGATGCTTTTGGTGGCCCTGTCCCATCCTCCTCCACGCCCCCCCCCCTTCACCCCTCCCTGTCCCATCCTCCCCCACCCCCCCTTCACCCCTCCCTGTCCCATCCTCCTCCACTCCCCCCTTCACCCCTCCCTGTCCCATCCTCCCCCACCCCCCCTTCACCCCTCCCTGTCCCATCCTCCCCCACCCCCCCTTCACCCCTCCCTGTCCCATCCTCC
>JAVQJS010123893.1:0-20675 GCA_036024795.1 Galaxias rostratus | reverse complement strand
TTGGTCCTATTGATAATGGTTCACAATATGAATAATAGTTGTTAGGATTTACAGGGGAAATACGCAGTTTCTCGAGTATAACATACCAGCTTCTTTGGAAATGTGATAGAATGTATTTTCTGTTCGACACATGTATGTTGCTGAATTTTTATGCATCGCATAATAACGGTGAGTATCTCTTTAAAAAGGATGGACTCTTAAAGTTGGGCAGGTCCTCACGAGGAACGACGCTGTTTTTTGAAGTGCAATACAAAACGCGCAGGTTTATCTGATTGTGTTTAGTGGAAGTTGACGAGATGTCCCTCAGTGCGTGCGGGACTGCGCCCTGATCAACACTCACTCAGACATAAGCGAGTACAATTTTCATGACTTATCGCAACACTTTTTTGTATATTATTTTACCGAACTATAATTTTTAAATATCTTGAATTATGGATCTTGATCCAGCTATTCTCATCCCTGCGCTTTTCTTCACGGCTGTTGCCATTTACTTCGCGTCGTCATATTTGAATAAAAAGGCTGAGGCACCAGTAAAAAAGAAGCCCAAAGTTGGTTATGGAGACGAGATTCCTCCATCCAGAGCCCTAGGAATAGCAAGGCCTAAAGTGGAGGTACCACCTCCGGTAATAAAAGAAGTCAAAGCCGAAGTTAAACCCGTTCCTAAAGAAGAGCCCGTTGCAGTTGCACCAGTGGTCGAAGAGATCAAAGTCGTGGAAGAGCAGCCCATCCTAGAGCCAGAGATTATTGCAGTGAAAGAGCCAGAGGTTCAGGTAAGATTGCGGAGAAGTGATGTGCTCGTCGTGGCAGTTTTGTCGAAATTCTTAATTTTTCCTCTTCCACTTAATAAAATACCCATACCTAACTGGTTTGAAATTTAATTGACCATTTGGCCGCAAACTTTTCAACCCAGGTAAGAGTTTCCCCACGATCCTTGTTTATAAACTGTTACTTTATTCAAGCAGTTAGAGGCCAACCATGACGTTCTACAATATTTATCTAAACTTTTTTTAGGTTGGTTGATTGTTGGTTTAATCAAGTTTTATTTGTATTTGTTGTGACCATTTGCTTAGTTTGTGAAAGGGTAGGTCACATAGCGGCAATATATATTTAGAAACCACAGTAGTTCCTATTTACTAATGAGTTTCCAGATATCCATGGCTGCTGGGCGTATCATTCTTGCCACTACCATGTCTGCATGCCCCAGCAGTTCTCATCTGTCTGTCACACCTGTCAACCCAAGCAGAACTGTATGAACTCCCTCACCGAAAGGTCATTTTGCATTTCGACCTGCAATCCGTCATGTCATTAAGAACCATTTTCTGACCTTTTTTCCCCCCAACATAAGCAAGTCAGATCCCCAAGACTAAAGAAAGCTTATCCTCACTACTGCTGTCACACGAGACATGTGCATATCATGGACATGGACACCTCTCTGTATTTGGTATTGGCCCTATATAGGCTCTATATTTACACATGTACTTGGTGTCACATGACTTTCGCCGAGCCTGCAGTTGCGAGATCAGAAATTGAAGATCCATAGCAGAAGTGGGCGTGACTGAATATTTAACACATGTGGCGTTAAGAGGTTGGGTACATCTTGTGAACGTCCCGGACTTAAGTGCGGCTGCTTCGCCACTCGGCTTCGCATAAAGTCTCCGATTCATTTCCGTTTATTTCTCAATTAAATAGCGTTCATTCAACAATTAAACATTGTTTTGGTTGTAATTGTTTAGTGAACGAGTCTTCACGAGGTTAGCTTGTGTTGTCCTGGTGAAACGATTTACTGTGTGGCAGCATTCTCCCACCAGAGACGCACGTGTCTTTATAAAACTGGACATTGGCCCAACATGTGCAAGCCAGGATCCATAGATAGCTGCTCATACATTCATGTTTTTCCAGAGCAGGTTTTCTGGCCTTTGACTGAAACCTATACGTTTTGAGTCACGCCCACTTCTTCCCCCCTTCTTTGCATTATGTAACAATGTTTTAGAGAGGGTAACCATGGGGGCTAGGTTATATGGCTTGTTGACACCACTTTAAAGCCTCTTCATATTAGCCAGCCTCTGTTAAACATTTACTGTGTTGCTTTATGGACGTCATATTGGTCGAGTTTGTCTAACTAAGTGTCTGCTTTACATGTGACGACTCCAGTGTTTGTAGAGCATGAAAATGGCAATTGAGGGGTTGACTCCTTCCCTGAAAAAGCTGAAACAGAGAGTCTCTTGTTTGGTCTTCCTTCGTCTGCTATGGAGGAGGTGTTTTGGGGCCCAGATTGCTCGGGGTGGGATTCATACCAGAGGTGCAGCTGGAAATGTAGACTCTTAGTCAACAAAATGAATGGCACCCTACCTTGTGCCAAGCTCAAATTACAGCACTTATGTTTTTCTATTTTGTTGTTTTGTCTTTATAACCCACTGTCCACACTAAAAATATGCCAAAAAAATCACACAATGGCTGGTCAGTAGGTTTCATGGTAAGGTTTGCACTCTCATGGATTTTATTTGACACAAAAGCCTTGACTTTAGAAAGTAAATTCATGCTTCAAGGAAGCAAAGGCAGTACACCATTGCAGGGCCAGGCTACAGCTTTGTGCTGGGGAATGTGAGATTTCTTCCTCTGCTGTTGATTTTACGGCTAAGAGTGCTCCCTACCAAATATCCCAGCACATTCTTGGGCTCTCACTCCTCTCACTACTTCATGTTTTCTCTCTCTCTCTCTCTCTCTCTCTGGTGCTCGCTCTCTCACTGGTGCTCTGTCTCCCCCTCACTATTTCCCACCATGGCGCTACGTACTGACTCTATATCCCTCCATGCAGTAGATTAGATTATCCTTATTGTCCTTTTCAGGAGATTTGTTACCACGGTTTGTACAGAGCCTCTTAAACAGATATGCAGCAGCTGGCGCATGCTTTTGGGTCACATCCATAGCCATGTTTGCCTCTTTGATCTTCCCATGTCTGGGATGTTGTGCACTCTACGATATTCCCGATACTCTTTGGTGCCCACCCCTCCAAACCCATAGAAACACACGAGCGGCGCACACCAGCACAAGGAGTCTGTGGTCTCTCAACCTTTGCCATCGTGCGACTACCTCCCCTTCACACTCCTCCGCATTACTGTGTCAACGTGTCACTGGCCGAAAACTCTCCATTCCTCTCAAATGATTCCATTGTATTTTTAGGGGTGAGGGGAGCCAAACCTAACTGCCCAGTCGACAATCTAAAATGATTGCGCGAGCCAACTGAACCCCCTATGGCTTGGGCGCGTGATGGAATGTGCACGCACGCACGCGCACACACACACACACACCGAAGATTAAATGAATTTAATCTCTGAGGCTACCTTTCAGCCTGATCTATTAACACAGCGTGGTGCGAAGTCATTTTCAAAATTGAGTCCACGTTGCAGTCAGGCCTCCCCTCTTAGGCACCGAGCACAGTCTGCTTACAGTAGGATTGTACATTTTTGGTGTGTTTTTGTTTGGTTGAACTTTGAGGAGAGTAGAGCTTTCCTTTTTTTTCTTTTTCTTTTTTTTACCACCCTTTCAATGTAGCAAACAGAGAAAGACCCGCCTGCCACTTTTGAGATTGACGAGCAGCCGATTCCTTGGAGCCATTTCTACGCCGACGCTCCCTAGCCTTGAGATCTGTGACTGTTGAAACCACCCCCTCCCCCTTTCACCTCTGAGAGCCCGATGTGGCTGTTCAACCTTTGGACATGTGTGCTTGGCATGTTTGCCTGATCTATCTTCTCAGGTTACCGTACATGTTCTGTTACTTTTGAACACCAAGTCCCTCCCAAGCTTTTCTCTGCTGCACAGACTTAAAGGAACACGCTTATGTGTTAAGACTAAAATGGATGCATTTGACTTGGGAACAATTCCCTGGTTAGATCAACTTGAGGAGTTAAAGAGCATGCTAGTTGTGTGTACCAAATAAAAGCCCAAAAAAACAAGGGATTAAATTAAGGAAAGTAGGAATGTGTTAGTTCTCTATTCGTCTTTCAGCTGTGAGGTGAAGAAGGACATTTTGTTCTTCAAATTAGTTTGGGTCCATGGCCTTTCTTTTACCTGTCGAGGTCACTTTTACTAGTTTGGAGTTTGACTGCACCAGCTGTCCATGCTGGATCTGTAAGGGTGTTGCAGCACTCCATAAATGGGAATGTACACTCAGGGCTGCTTGCTTTGAGACGAGAAAGTTGCGCAGCAAACAGCTGAATGCAGCTGTTCAGTTCTTTCAAAGCGACTTTTGAAGGGAAGTATTGTAGAAAATAAAGTGGCAGGTGTGTGATGCCAAATGTGTTGTCAAGATGACCCCAAAAAGTGTTGTTTAACAGGTGGTCCGTTTTTATCTTCTAATAAGACATGCTTATGCAGTGTACAGCGTGTTGCTGTTTGCTGTTTGCCGAGTCAGAAGTCCCTTGAGAGAAGGGGAACTCATTCTGAATCGTTTTGGCTATTTGCAGCCTTGGGCGTGATGTGGATGGTTGCTTATTATAAGCAAAGGGCCATGGAAGTGCTCCTCATGACATTCCTCAGCTCTCTGCTCTCATCTCTTTGTTTTGCTGCTAACCGCAGCCAGCCTGAATTGTGGACTGGCTACCTCTTCCACATTCCATCCTTCTCCTAGGCTGGAGCTCCATTGGCCTTTAATGTCCTTATTTTTGCCCGCTCCTGGAGGCGCCTGGCAGGGCCTCCACCCCAGCTCTCTGCCCTCATGGAAACAATGGCTACCAAACACAAAAAAATCGCTAAATCTTGGATCCTAGGCACTGATCTGTGATTAGAGATGTGCACAATTTGGATCAGGAACTGATTCTATGTCTTCTCTGGCTTGACTCAGACCTAGCAGAAGAGTTGCTGTGTTGTTTGGTCGTTTGTTGTCCATGTACGGCCCTAGCGAGCTGAGCTCCAGATGAGTCAGGACAGAGGAACGGAAGGGTGCCCGCTGCCAGAACCAAGGGATTCAAGGGGGGCGGGGGGCACATGCAAGAGTCATTTCCACTTTTTAAAGCTTAACCAATCCCCCACTAAGCACTAACATACAGGAACTCTTTGTGCAACCACTGGCCAGGCCGATAGCTGTTGGCAGGTGACTTGAAATGGGGGGGCGATTTGCCTAAATGTTCAAATGTGTTCCAAATGGTGTTGGTATGGAGGAAGTGGGGAGGGTGGAGCTGTTTCCTGAATGGAATTCTTGCCAGTTTCTTGAATCTCTGTGTAGTCCGACTCGTGTTTCCATAAGACGCTGCCTACTTATATTTGCTATATGTTGGCAGTGTTCGAGATCAAACTTTTCGTTAATCTATTTGCTGCATGTGGATACTTTGACTACATTGGCATCAGCAATTAGTTATCTAACCAGCACAGGCCTGTTGGCCCGACGTCCTCCTGGGCCAGTGACACACCGATGTGAAATGTCCTCCACAGTCTCTACTGGTGATGTCACTAAGGGCAGTACAATGGAGTAGGATGTAGTTCCCGCCAGCCTTTGCTGCACAGTGTGGCCTTTGAATGCCAGGACACAAAGCCCGAGTGTGCCCTCCCTGTGCAACTCGGTGGGTCTATCTTAGTGTATCAGATTGGCAGTTGGAACAACACAAACATCACTTTCTTTTTGTGGCGTCACTTTTTGTTGCACACCACAATCTTACTCGTAGTCACCACACGTTTTCCTTACACGGGACTCCTCACATGAAAACACAAGGAGAGTTGTGTTGTTGCTGCTTTCACGACCAGAGGCAGTGTTGGCCACGTCTGCCAGGGGACAAGACAGAGGGGGCAGAGGAAACAATGCCTCTGTCACGACACAGAGACCAGGGGTGGGAGGGTTGCAGACACAAGCAGTTTTTATTCCAGTATAGATCCCTGCTACACTGAGACTCGGTATCAGAAAATCAAAAGAACTGAAACACGATTACGGAAATGGCAGTTCACCCCCAGGATAAGTGCAGCTTGTCATAGTGCCTCGACCAACGGCAGGAGGATTCCCAACCAAAGATATCTCCCCCTCCCAGCGCGGAGCTTAATTTCTTATCCGATGCAATCTAATGGGAATCAAAATGTGCTCGGAAGTCTGTTCAGTGGCATTAATTGTCAGCTCCTCACCCTCCAAAGCCGAGGGCTTGCTAAGCTCCGGGAGCAGCTAGGCTTTCACACGTGGGGCCGCCTCTCTCCATGACCAACCCTGTCAGCTATTTCAAACTGAGGATTGAGTTGATAAAGTGTTTTTAAGGTCCATCCGTTTCTTGTTCCTTCTGATAGCACAGGCACAGCTTTCTAATAAGGCAAGAGACATCATCACGCTCAATGGAGAGTCCACGCCGAGTTGAAATCGTTTTATGTGTGAAAGGCCCAAACCATGCGACCCTTCTAAACAACCGCTGGTCCACTTTTGTGGAGGCCATGTCACGGGATGGCTACAGTGTACAGGTGTCGAAGGTCATGGGTACTGTATGAGTAGGGACTTATTCAAACAGTCAGCCGCCAGTTAAACACTGCCTCCTCTCCACAAGCAGTCTTGTAGGGCTGCTGGCTACAATAGAGCTGTGTCCTTGTAGCAAAGTTCCTATTCAAATATAGATTTAGAACCTGATTGAAATGTAATATAGACTTGGAAAACAAACTTATTATGGCCACGTCCACAATTAAATAAATTGATTTCACCAAATTAAGAGGGAGGGAGGAAGGGTGGGAGGGAGAGAGATAACGTTGGACCATCTATAGTTAGGGGCAGTCCTATATGCAGTACCACAATGTGTAATTTAATTCTGCTCCGCATTTAGCAGCAACGACAGTGGCACATTCTGGTTGTGTTCATGACTCGGAATCCAGGGCCATGGGAAGAGCCTGGCTGATTTGGCCTGCTAAGTAGATGCCATTCCACCATGTAGGCGTGAATCACGGTTGTCCTGGGATTAGGACTAGAGTCAGGGACAGCAGAATTAGCCCGGCACAACTGACCCACATAAAATGGTGTTGTGTCTCATCTAGCAAGAACAGTTCTGGTGGAACTTGTTGCAATTGTGGTGGAGGTCAGACTGAGACTGGTCCAGAACAGACGACCAGAGTCTGTAAATCGAGTGTCTTTGTGCAGACTCAGCACTTCACATAAGGCCCAAACTGGTGCTTGCATACAGGAGAAGGGAGTAAACTACAATTTAGCATGTTTGTTTGTGTGTGGGTGCCACTGACCATTTCAATAATAAAGTGGACTGTCAGGCCCATGTCGAGATTTTGAAGGGCAAGGGGAGTTGGTTTGAAGTGGGTTTTATTTGTACATGTGTCATTACCAGACGGAGGCAGACACAGTGCAGCCACTACACCAGGACATGAGCATGAGCTGCAAGTGACAGTTGAATTCATTCAATTGAACCGTTAACCTTAATTGGGAGAGGACACTGTCAGGGTTGGATGATGACTCATCAATAAAATGAAAACATTTACATTTTTATATATACAGATATATCTTTTTACTTTTGTATCACCTCTGAAGTGTACTTTGACAAAATGTATGTTCTCAAGTTCTGGCTATTTGTGTTTCAAAGTATCTGTTATGAGGAAGCAGGTGTTGATTCAAATAAAATCCCAATTAAAGTGAAAAGGATTGAATGTTTGCACAGTGAAACAGAGAGAGTGACATGTTGATTGACACATCCCTTGCCTTTGTCCTTCTTTTCGTTTCTACAGCTCGCTCCAGAACCAGTTGCCGCTCCAGAACCCGAGCCGGAACCAGTTGTTGTTCCGGAACCAGAGCCTGAACCAGTTGCTGAACCAGAACCAGTCCCAGAACCTGTGGTGGAACCAGAACCCGAGCCCCTCCCAGAGGAGGAAGCCCTTCCTGAACTTATCCCAGACCCCACTGAGGAGGTCTCCGTCTCTGAGCTGGTTGAGGAAGCTTTCCCAGATGCTGAGGAGGATGGTAGGCTAGATGTGCTACCTGAACCTAACCTTAAGGAGAACAACAGCCCCCCCCCCCACCCAACACACATTTCAGATTTAGGTGCACATGCAAGAATTGGTCATTTATGTGAGAAGGTTATTCATTTGCTTTCTTTGAGAAGTATGGTGCCAAAGTACTGCCCACTCTCGTATAATGCCTAAGGAAAGTCTTCGTACTTCAGACCCTCCACTCAAATCGAGCCACACAGCCATCCTTTCCCGGTTTGACTATTCAAACCACCATTTTCCTTATTCAGTCAAGTCTTCTGCTGTGTCCTCCAGGCCCGTAGCTGTCACCAAGGCAGGCCTCGTCGTGCCTGATTACTATAAGGGTATTCAGGATTCAGTTACCCCTTTGATGTAGAAACAATCACTGGAATTCAGAGCAACACAAACACACAGACTGCCTTCGGGCCTTCGGCATTGTAGAAGGGGGTCTCTGATGGAGGCTCGTTTGTTTTGGTCCGTATACTGTAGACTTTAAGCATAGCGAGTGCTGCTGGCGGGCAAGCACCAGTGGGTCTGCAGACGAGATAACAGCATTCCAGGAACAGCTATTATACATGCTTCTTTTTTAGCATGTTTATAAACTGACAGAAAATACAGTGGCCGCATGGGTTTCAATGAGCAATACGAACAATAACTGCAGGGGTTAGTATTGAAACAGGATGACAAAGTTTGTAGTTAACAGCTATAATATTTTCCTGAAAACAAACTTACTACAGCTTTTTTTGTCTTCAAATCGCATACATGTTAGAAGTTTTATGTTAGAAGTAACGCTAAGGTTTCGACGGATCAAACTCATGTTCTGAGTAAATTGGGTTCAGTGAAGAACGATTTGCTTACTCAGATCAGTATTTATATCTGCTGATCTCTAAGGGCAGTGGCCAAGCTCAGACCAGCTGCCAAAACATGTTAAGTCATTCTATTGACTGAGGGACTCGCCGCAGGGCAAGACGGCTAACACTGCTGTATCAACCTACAGCAAGCTTCCAATGCCACCCTGTTGACCTGCCAGTTGAGTCATTCGGCGATGTTTGGCCCATGTGGAGAAGGCCATCTGCCTAAAGAGGAGGATGAGAGCTAAGCTAATCCATGTTGCCACTGCAGCACGGCTTGGCAGGATCCCACCATAAGGACTGGGTGGAATATGTGGTGCATGTCCCTGTTCTGATACTGTGGTAGCTACACCAGATGTTGTGTT
Source organism: Galaxias rostratus (assembly GCA_036024795.1). Lineage (NCBI taxonomy): Eukaryota > Metazoa > Chordata > Actinopteri > Galaxiiformes > Galaxiidae > Galaxias > Galaxias rostratus. The sequence goes on along the minus strand of JAVQJS010123893.1, from coordinate 11,533 downwards.
TTCAGCAGATGTCCGCGTTCCTTCTCCCAGTGTGGAGTTGTGGGGACGCGTCCCTCTGTGAGTAACACTGTGCAAGCCTTCATATATGTTCTCTTTTCTCTTTTCGTTTCATTTGCCAAGATGAGGGCGCAGCTGAGGACGACTTGTCCCCAAAGTTTACCCCAGGCAAGAAGATTAGCAAGTTTGAGACGCTGATGACCAAGGAGGAGCTGGAAGAGGAGCAGAGGTATGACGACACGCCACTCCATCTCCGCTGTCACTCCCTCAATCTTCCTCCCCCTCGGCCCTGAAATGACACCCATCCCGGCATGCCGTCATTAAACCCGTTCTTGTGTCCCGCAGCTACAATGCCATTTCAACCCGCCTCCTTCTTCCCCATCATCCCTCTCTTTTTGACCCCCGGTCCGTTTCTTCCGTTCGTGATGCACGTGTCCTTGCGCGTTGACCTGGCATTTGGAAAGCCTGTCGTGAGAGGGGAGGCAGGCTGGAGGCGGAGAGGAGACAGCTCAACCTTTAATCCGTCCTGCCCTGTGCAGTGGGTGGGGGTCGGGGGATCTACAGCTGGCATCACAAAACACTAGTCATCGTACAGCGACTATATTGAAACAACTCACTCTATTTTAGTGCCGTGTAGCATCACCATATTGAATAATCTACAGGATGTTTTTCCTGCAGTACAGATGGTGAGCTGGTCAACAAGCAGCACGACCACCCCGCCTCTCTCTCTCTCTCTCCTCCCTCTCTCCACAAAGCATCCCAGGGGTTGAACTTTCATAAGCAGCTCATAAGTGTTATGTAACTGTCTTAACACGGTCCCTGTCGGCTGGTGTGCTGTGCCTGTGCTCAGCTAGTCTTCCAGTGTTGCGGTGAGTCCGAAGCTGGCTGGGAACTCTCAACAGGTTCTAACACAGAAGACTGGGTTGGATTGGGAGAGTTCAAATTAAGTTAAGGGATACAATGGCATTGGCTCACATGGCAAACTATACAGTTTGAGGTTTTCAACTTTGGTAAGCCAACCATCCTTATTAAAAACATGCTCCTAAAATGTCCCCTATCCCTTACTCTTTATTTGTATATGCCCACATGAAAACAACACCCCCACCCCCCGCATACTCCTCTCCCTCCCAGCCCTGAATACAATTAAACTATCCTCATTCCTCCTGTTGTAATTGTTTTCCTCACACTCTAATGAATCCTACCTCCATAGAAGACGTATGCCAACCCAAACTAATGTTGATGAGGTAATCTCGAAGGTGTGGGTATATGGTTGCTGCTGTGCTGCTACCATGTGCAGAACCATGTGCTTCTCAAAACCGGCTTTTCCCCACCCCGTCTATCTTTTCAGGATAGAGTTCACAGCCGATTTGACCTCTCTATAAACCACCAGCTTCCAACAGAATGTGTGTTTAGAAAGTATATGGTAAGGTCCAACAAATTTCACTCCAGTAACGCTTCAGTTGCACTTCCTCGTTATGCTGTCCTAATCCCGTGTCCCTAAAATGCCGATCCACTTAACGATCCACACTAGTCCACCGGTCCTCCTTCTGATGCCCTCCTTGCCCCCACACCCCCCCCCCCCACACCCCCCCCACCCCCTCAGCCACCCTCATCACCAATGCACCACCGCACCAAACCCACCCCTTTATTCGTTCTCGTAATTGGTTACAATGTCTGAGTATTCTCCATGGCTTCACTTTCCTTTGATAGTCCCCAATGTTATCACCCCGGCTGCTTCCTTTTGATGTGCAAATTGGACAAATGGGACGCATGCGTTTGGGCTCGCACATATGGATGCTCCGCTGGTAATGGTGCAGTGATGTTGGTGCGCAAAGATGGCTGCCCATAACACAGCTCACACTTAACACCACCACCCCCCCTTCTCCCATCCATCGCCTCCAATATCCTGAAGCTTAAGCTTCTACAGGGATATGGCTGCTGAGAACAAAAGCCCTGAAACCTCGGAGACCAACCGTGCGGCGACAGGGAGAGACAGCAAATAGGGGCTGTGTGCTTGGAGAGCAGGACTTTTAATCCAGAAACCTCACAGACCTGCGCCATTGGGGAAGGACGGCTGTGCTTGCTCCCAGGCCTCATATCGATAGGACGTTGGGAGATTAGATAAAGGCTCCTTCGCCACTTTCATGGCAAATTACACAGGGAATCTACTTAGAAAATGGCCTTTTCAACCCAAGCATAGAGATAGTCAGATTCTCTGACACTTCTAAGAAAGGCTGCCGGTGTATCTCTAAAATGTTTGTTGGGTGGGACTTTTGGCACGACTGCTCTGATTTTAGTAGCCGCCTGCCAACTTGGAAAAAATCTGGTGCAAGCAGATATTTTTGCCAGAGTTAGGAAGAAACAAATGGTCGAATGGTCAACGCTAAATAAGTGCTTAATGCAGAAATGTATTTATTAGTGCCACCGGCAACCTTTAAAACGTACACATTATGAGAAGTTGTTTTCATGATAATGCCGTAGCTGTAGGCTTTTGGGGCCCCTTTTAACCGTCATTGACACCTGCTGGGCGCTTATTTCACCAGCTCTGTTTTCCAAAGCCCTGGTCATGTGTGAATATCCCATGTCACTTGACAGCCATTCGGATTAGCAATGCCTTACAAAGACATGGCTCCAACTGTACTATCTCTGGTCACACCTTATGTGGGAGTGACTGGAAGCGCGTGTGCATGAGGCTTTATTTTAGCTCCCTTACACATATTGGACCGTTACTGTTGTACCAGAGCTCCCTCTGCAGACCACGTAGGGAAGTGTCTTTTTACTGTGGGGGTGGGGGGATGCGGTAGTAACATTTTGTAGAAAATGGTCTTGCTTCAAATTTGATTTAATTTTTGTTGTTTCGAAAAGGATATTTTATTGACAAAACAATTAAAGGGTCACAGGGACTGATAATCATTTTAAGCCACTGGACCCCTGTCAACCGTTGTGTGTCAGTGTTTCAACCCAACCACGTCAATAACCGTGCCACTGCCACGAAAGCCTTAATCGTACTCGATCATTGCATGTGAATCTGACTGCCCGTGTGCCTGTGCCTGCTCTGACAAATCCAGGAAGACTACATTGGCTGTGGTGATTATGGCATTCTAACAACCTCTGTTTCAAGCCATGCATCTCACACAATTTTCTCTTGGGGTGTTCTGTGATGGTGGTGGGTATTTGTCGCTGCACTCGGATGCACTCTGCCATACATTCGGTGAGCTTTTGTCAATTTAAGACGGGCTCGACTGCTTTTTTGTCTACTAATCTGGCATGCCGCCATTTTCAACACAGACGACCAGGGTAAGAAGGGTGTTGCTCTTTCTTATTAACACAAACCTTTTACGTAAAGTAAAAAAAACAAAACAGTAAACATTGACTATACTGTAGTATTTTGGTGACAGAACTCGCATTTCAGGGTGCTCTACTGAGGCACTATTATTATTACACTAATAATAATAGTTTTTACATCTGGTCTCAAAGGTGGACCTTTTTATTGTAAATTATTTTAGTTATGGGATTCACTTTTGTTTTCATCAACTTGTTTGGTACTGTACTGAATTACATCCTTCTAGTCTGATCATTGTTTTTCTTCCTCTCTGTTTCCGCCTCCTCCCAGAGCAGCTGAGTAGAGGCCCACCGAGGAACGAGTAACTACACCTAGATCCTACATCTTTTCATTTTCATCGAGTTGTATCTCTTTGTTTCTGTTTCCTTTAAATCTATCTCTGAAAATAAATCTTTGGAAGACCTTTGCTCAGAAGACTCAAAGTGGATTGTGTCCAAGCTACACTGTTGATATTGAGAATAGGTGTTGCTTCTCATGTGCTCTTCTGTACTTAATATAGTTTTTTAGATGTTTTTTAAGGGATATGAAATGAATGCAAAAGCTAAGTTCTGCCTGTGAATAGCACGCTGCTTTACATTACCCGCCCAAGTGCCTATGGAAGCCCTTATTTCCCCACTCTATTATCATGTATGCCTTGCTGCTGTTGTTTTACCATTGGCTGGAGCCAGCCAAACCGATATAAAAACAGGGATTTTGACTGATGTTCTCCAGACCCCCTCAACTACGCAAGAGAAAATGTCGACGGAAAATTCAGTGGGGAACTAATATGTAGTACTGTTGGTGGAGGTCTGGGAAAGATTGTGTGTTGTTTAACTTTGTTAGGCTGTAACAATGAAGCTGATATTTAAATACAAATCAAAGTCCTCTTGACCCAATCCCCATGTATGTTGCAGAATGTCTATTGTGTCCCGTCCCAAACAATTTGATAGTTTATTTCTCATTTCAGTCATAATGAGACTGGTGTGGTAATGTCATCATACCGGTTGCTAAGAAACCAAATTTCCCCTCTGTCCTCTCTCAAGAAATGACTAAACCTGTTTAATGTAACCAATGCACACTGACAATGAATAGGTTTCTGTCAAATGTTGGACGATTGTTCTCATAGAGAGATTGAAATAATGGAATGCAATACATGTTTGAAATACAATAAATAAATAAATACAACAAGAGTGGACATGTAGAAAAAATACTTTTTTTGTTTAAATATTATGTTATGGAGGCTTTTTGTAAACACGTGATTATTAAAAGCCTGTTTGTCTTACCAATGTGTTTATGGTCTTTTGATTGTTTCCATTCAGTATTGAATGTTTTTATAAACATATCACCTATTTGTGCCCTAATGTGAATATCCCAAATAAGAAAGTTCTGTGTTCAGTGGAAATAGGAAGCACGAAACATTTTTTTTGTGTTATCTCTCATTCTCTACACAAGTGATCAGTCCTGTAGGCAAATAGAGTATCTACAGGCACATCGTTATTTTGTAGTTGGGAGAAAACCCCATATGCACCTACCGTAAGTCAAACTTTTACAACAAAATTCAGTTCAGTTATTTCCATAGCGTACCATGAGATGGCAGTGTGCAAATGTAAGCTTTAAATCAGTCATTTCTAAAAACAAAACAAAACAAACAAAAAAACTGTCGCAGTTACAAGTACTCCATTTGTTTTGAAAGTTAATGTATTTTTTTCCCATGAATGTTAAATTAAAACATGAGTCTCTGTTTAAATGTTTTGTTCCAGGGTGCAACAACAGCAACTAGCAGCTATCTTCCAACTTCTCAGGCATAACCAGGAGGAAATCGGGGAAGTGACAGAGGACGATATGGAGGAACAGGCCAAGCTCTACTCTCTCTAGCTTGTTGAAAATACGTATTAACGTTAGCTCTCGAAAAATACAGGAAGTGGATAGTAGAATAAGATTACACTCAGGACCAAGGTACGTCTTAACCGTCTATTTTATAGGCACATCTGACAAAAAAAACCTGAAACCAGAATCGAGTCGTTTTTTAAATGCTTGCCAAAAAACCATTCAGTCACATTTTTTGTTTTATAAGTTATAAGTGCCAAATCAAATTTACTGCTAAATGTTTCGTTTCGTTATCTCTCCAAAATAAACGGTCTATCCGCAGAGATTGTTCCATAACTGGGTCTATCGTTTGCCCTTAGACCAGTAGTTCTTAACCTGGGTTCGGTGAGTCAGTCTCTGCGGTTCGGCGGAGGTCAAGACACATACACTGTGGGCGTGTATGTCGCGTAAAAATGGTTGAGTGAAGAGTAAAAACGGTTTGGTGAATGCACGAAACTTGTGGGTTTCAGTGCCTCCAACAAAGTTATGAATCATTGTTTTAGTGCGATGACAACACACATACGCAGACCATACTTGTATTGGAGGCTGTGAGGCCCTTCAGCCTGTCATAACCGATAACTTTAATATCATAATAATTTACCATTATGCTCTTGCATCATACATTTTGAAGATCACTGCTCTGTAAGATTTATTCAGGATCTATTTGAGTTGAAGTACTAAAGTAAAGTTGCGTCCAAAAGGTTAAATGCAATAGGCTACATATATTCAAACCTAGTTTTTCAAACTCCATACATTGCCATAGTATGAAAAGCTGTTGCACATGGATGAAACCCCAACTCCAAGACCTCCATAAAAAAAAGCCAGAATTAAGTTCTCTAGTGATCACCAGGATGAAGACCAAGTCGTTTGAGGAGGCCGAGTCGTCTTTTGTTGAATCCGTAGTTACATTTTCAACTCTAAACACAATAAGCACAACATCCCACTACATACACTTACTGGACTATAACATTAGTAAAATCAGTGTTTTTACACAGTATGCAGTAAATTTACATGTTTCCAGTAATGATAATATTAATAAGGGCTTAAATATTTGTTAGATACGGATGATGGATCTTTCTTATTTACAAATGATTTCACAGAGCGTGCCAGAAATTAAAGCATATGTTCAAAACCTTAAGCACTGTATAAATCCTGTACTTTTGCTACAACGGCAGCTCTAAAGCATTGAAACATCTGAAAAACATTTTGGATGTTGATGTTTCATTGTGGATACAGAAAAAGACAAAGGAGAGGTGTTAGGAAAATAATGTCTGGACAAGGGAGAGCAATTGTGGGGTGAGGGAGAGGACCAGGAAACGTTGTAGATGGACCAGGCAGAGAAGGAGTTGGAACAGGACAATGGAGATGGAGGGGAGAGGAGTAAGAATGTTGGGTGGTGGCGATGGATAGTATGAAATAGCTGTTGTTCCTGACTGCAATACTCCTAAGAGCCACCAACATAGACCATGTAATACAGTAAACCATAATATATCACTGAGGGAGGCTAGCCAACTGTAATATCACGCTGTCAACTGTGGCTTCAATTAACTACATTGCAGATAAGTCATGCTCTCTTCTTCTATCATTACTGTTTCTTTGTCTCAAAGTAACTATAGGCCACCAATGCCACCATGCAAGTACAAGTGTGTATTGTACATGTATGTGTATTTTTTCTTCGTATATAGAACCTTTTTCGTTGCCCACCGCATCAATTTCATGTTGCTAATAATGTTTTTACAGTAGCAAATCTTTATTTTGTTTTACTGTAGGCCTACATTCTATTTCTCTAAGGTAAAGATGACTCATTCACTGTTAGTGTGCTCAAAAAGCACACCTTGAACACGCTAAAATGGTTCACAGTAAAATACATTTAATTATAGAAAACTTCATATTCAAATTCATATTGGCAACTGTATGCAAGTGAAACTGAAACAGGAAAAGTAATGATGTTTTTGTAATCTCATCAAATTCTAGTGTGTTGAAAGTTGTGTTATGATTGACGATGTGTTTCTCTGGGATAAAAAACGTGCTAGTGTTTTGACAAAATCATTTGATATTGGGCTTGGTTTACTGTGTTTTCACAGCTGTATGTAGACAAATGTATTTAGCATTTTGAAATTTAGAGCTTGTTCTTATTTAACAAGATGTGGTTTAGTGTAGGTGTTGTTCGTTTGTTAGCTATCGTAAAATACTGTAGTTCAAAGAACACCATCACAATTGTGAAGCGTGGGCGTGGCAGCCTCATGTTGTGGCAGTGTTTTCAAGGAAAAGGGACTGGTGCACTTCAAAAAATAGATGATATCATGAGTACAAAGTTGAATCTAGAAATACTGAAGCAACACTCCCAAGTTATCAGCTAGAAAGTTCAAACTTGGTCTCAACTGGTTCATCCAGCAGGACTATGATCCTAAGCATACCTCCAAGGTTGAAACTGAATGGTTTGAAAACAACAAAGTGTAAGTATTGGAATGGCCAGCACAAAGCTGTGACGTGAACGCCATAAGAATATTTGTGTACTGAACTGAAAAAGCTTGTCCGAGCAAGGAGGTCCACCAGTTACACCAGTTCTTCCAGAGAGAATGGGCAAAAATTCCGTCTAAGTGTTGTGAGAAGCTTATAGAAGGTACCCCAAGCAGTTGATTCAAGTCAAGCAATTACAAGGCAATGCCACCAAATACTGACAAAGTGGATGTACATTTTTCACCATGTATGTAAACCTTTGAATTCCGATATAGTGAAATAAATCTGTCTCTAAAATTACCTCTAATGTAAACAAAGTAAATACCCTAATTGACTTAACGTTAACGTTAAAGTTAACCTCTTAACATAACGTGTGTGGTGCTGTGAAAAATTGAGTTTGTATATATTTAGTTTAGGTGCATGTAAACATTTGGCCTCGACTGTAGATGTTTTCTTAATTATTTTGTGTTTTCTGAAGATGCAGTGTGTCTGCATCCCAGGGCCACTGTCAACACGACTGCAGGTTGACTTCTTTACTGGAATTGGTTGAACATGATTTCAAGTTATCTGCTGTGCTTGCACTTAATTTTTAAGTTAGAAAAATTAAATGGAACAGTTAACAGCTACAAATATTAACTTTTGTCTATCACGTGAATCTAAATAGTACATGTGGGAGTCTCAACAGTATATGAAAGACTCAGTGCTAAAACCACATATGCAAAATGTCAAACCTTTCCAAAGGATTCGATCTATTAACCCAGACCTCACTCATTAATGGAATTTCCCATTACTTTTCGAATAGGCCACAGTTTGATTAAATAGGTAGATCATAAATAATTTCCCACAATGCCTTGCTACAATAGCTCATAGTGTCCTGTAGGGGTCAGCCTACTTAACACTGCATTCACTGCACAAACTCTTTTTAAGTTAACCTGACAAAGCATTTATTTTGTGGAATTATTCCAATGTATTCCATTTATGTTGGATCAAATGAATGCTGCTAATTTAAAAGGCATGCATTCAATTAGTATTTCCCACCTTGGTTCTATGTAAACAAGCAACAGAACATTTCAAAGATTACTAAAGATGGTGCTTTTGTTTCACACGAGCAATCGATAGAGTAACTAGCAAATCAGAAGTAAGGTGTCACTTAAGGCTCACCCATCATTGAAAGCAAAACATTAGCTGCGTTCCAATTGCTTCAAATGTTTCGTTTTAATCCCCCGTCCATATTTTCTCTTGGCGCGACGTCATACTAAGTGCTGAATGTAAGTGAGTGAGGGGAAGTGGAACTGCAAATGGAACGCTGCTAGTAAGTCGTACATTTAATTTGGCAGTAATAAACGGAAAACAAGAAATTGAGCTAAGTGTTTTTTTTTGTTTGTTGTTTTTTTGCCAGATATTTCAAAAACGAATAAACGGTTTCTGCTTTTGTCTGATCTATAGAAAATGCAAACTGTTAAAACGTATCATGGTCATATAGCTATTTAGAATAAAACAATACAGTGATCTATTAAAACAAAGTAAATAAACTGACCATTTTTTTGCTTTCAACATCTGAAATTAGGGGTTTGGGTTGATGACGGCCACCTTTGTAAATTCCTGTTTACATTGTATCACAATGTGTGTATTGTTCCTAAATAGACCGCATAATTCTCATGATACATTATTAAAAAAGTAAATTATGAAGTTAAAACGTATTTATTATTTTTTAAATACTTTATGTGTGGACTGCAAAACCCTTTCTTTTGAATCCCTCATTATAGTCTCATTGTTGGTGCCTGCAAATAGTTTTTTCTATTCTAAATACATATTTTGTATTATTATGGTATGGAATTTTTCTTTTCCTTTTTTTGTTTCTTTATGAAACGTGTTTATATAGTTTTGTTACTTCAATCACTTCGGTGACTTGACTTTACAACTGCAATAAAGTTACCTCAATAAAGATTATGTTTTGTGGTTCTTTTATCACACCATGCCAGATACGGTTGTCTAACAGGAAGAACTCTATACAAGAAGTACATTCTTTGACCTGCTCTAATTGGTCGTGGATCTGCACTGCCAATCAGACGACATGAGAGTTAAGAAGACACGGGAAGATATTTCAGATAGTCACGGGACGATTTAGATCTGATCAAATTAAAAGATGAATTCTTTCAAGAGATGTTCGCTCGTCATTGTTGGTGTTCTATGCTTGATCTTAACTCTTGCTGGTCTGCACGAAGAATACTTCAGCATACATTTGTATCAACACCAAAGGTAGGACGCTGAACTGCGTGTTTAGGTGTAAATTAACATCTAAAAAAGACAAGGCAATTAAAACTTTCCTTTACATTTTTATTTTCTGCTTATTTTTATTTTGCTCATACTGCTCATATTTGATTGACTGTCACCCTTTCTGTAGCCAAGTGACTGTCCCTCTCTAAAAGTAATAGAATTCCGGACAGGACGAGCTACCGTCTACCAAAGTTCGTGTTCGATCTCAAATCTAAAAACTTTTATCCAGGAAAGAGAACAACTATGACATATTGACTTCAGATAATGACCATCATGACGACCTTGGGAACAATACTTTTGACGACGTGGTAGGTGCCCTATCCTTCACCATCTTAAGGCTTGCGTACTCATTAACCAAACTAGAACCCTTCTACGATGTAACAAATTTTTTTGACATCTATCATTATAGTTCAAACACTGGAAATTACAATGAAATGTATGTGTGTCAGAGAGAGAGAGAGAGAGAGGTTTTGCTTTTAATTGTAGGGTGTTTCTGCTTTTCAGATAGAGGGCCCATGTTCTTTGAGAAAGACAGTGAGAAAGAATCCCTATTTATTTCGGACCTTCAATTTCTCAGTACCTGTATTTCAGTGGGCCAGGAGCTTGAAAGATTGGCAGAGACTGGGGAACTCTGCACCTCCTTACGGCTGGAAAGATGTACCCTTTGATGGTACAACTTTTATTTTACAAGCCATTTTACAGTCTATCATACCCAGTGACTCAACAAATCTAACTTGCTCACTGTGCATACACCATAAAAACAAAATGTATACGAGAAAAATAATTATGCATTTTGATATGCCTCAACTAGCCAATCCGTTGACCTAATCAGCGGATGTTTATGACTATCTGCAGTTGTGAGTTCAGCCCTGACCCTGTTGAGCAACTCGTCCAACAGCCGTCTGTATGAGCGCAACTCCACCGATCAGTGTGTGCGTTGTGCTGTAGTGGGAAATGGTGGTATTCTGAAGGGATCCAATCAGGGTCGTGTCATAGACAGCCACGATCTGGTCTTCAGGTCTGTTCCACTGAACACGTTTTTTTTTCTTCTTGTTGTGGAATGTTGTCAAGAGCCATATTGCTCTTCCAAGTTCACAATGAATATAGTTGAATCAATAGAAGCACAAGCCTATGGTAAACATATAATTTACCATTATATCTATCTATCCATCCATATATATATCTATCTTAGGGTGAATGGGGCTGTGACCACACTATTCAAGGAAGATGTAGGGATAATGTCATCCTTTTATGGGTTCACCACCAACACTATGAAGCAATCTTTAAGAGGATACAGAAAATATGGCTTCACCCAAATCCCCCAAGACCCGGTAAAGGAGAAATACATAATTGTTTGAGTGAAATTTCTTTTTTTTATCTGTGCTCTAGTGTTTCTTTTAAAAAGGGAGAGGGTCGTATTATTCGGCGAGACATTTTAAATATTTTTTGGGCTGTGTTTACATGTTCTACAGGGAATCAGATACATCTTAATTCCAGCAAGCATTCGGGATTATTTGATGATAAAAGCTGCTATTAAGGGTGAGATGATCACCTCAGATGTTGACAAAGGGGACCGGTGAGTAACAAATTATTTAAAACACAAAACCTCAT
>JAVQJS010123888.1:0-25201 GCA_036024795.1 Galaxias rostratus | reverse complement strand
CCCCCCCCCCAAAAAAAGATAATAAGATTATTCTTGATCCAATCTGATTTTGTTACCTTGGTGTAGCTGAGGCCAGGCAGCTGCCAAAGATGCTACAGCACTCATGGCTGACTGGGTGGGGTCCGCATCATCATCCAGCGCCTCACTCAGGTCTAAGGACCAAAAAACAAATGAATACACTGCAAAAAACGATTAAGTTCTTTGCTACTGCTAAATTTTCTGTAACGAAACATGATAATTTGTGTGCATGGATCCTAACCTTTAGTATCTGCCTCGGCCACTTGGTCTTTCGCTACCTCTTCCTGCTCCTCAGCCAGAGCCATAAATATGGCCGACAGGAAAAAGAACAGCAGCTCACAGAGTGGGCCTTCTGGGTTAGAGCCAACAAGGGCCTCTTCCAGAACCTCTGTTAGAAACAGTCAGATAAAAGTGCAGCCACTTGACGATCAGGTCCTCTATTACCAGCACGTTTAATTTCCATGTGAAATGAGTAACAAGCTACTGCAGGGTTTGAAGCTATCTTACCAAGCGAGAGTCCATCTGGGAACTCGTCCTTAATATCAAATAGTTCTCCAAAGGCCTTTAGGAACTCCAGAACCATGAGAGCTTCTCCGAACAGCTCGGTGGGTAAACGGGTCTTCACTAGCACAGGCTTGGGTAGCTCCTTTAAAATGTCAACACCACAAACAGACAGGGTTGTCACACTCCTTTAAACCTAGCAAAAAACAGGATCAGTTTAAGGTAAATTTCAACACTTTGTTTACCTTCAAATCTTCGCACTCCATGTCCTCTCTGGGTTTGCTCCACAGCTTGAGACGTTCTGCATACTTCTTCTTTTCCTCTTTTAGCTTCTCTCGTTCCTTTACAGTAAAAGAGGTTTATTTTAACGAAAATGTACGAAATGATTTAGTACAGGACATGTATATAGACGCATATTGGTTTGTGGAACCAACAGATATAATGGATTAATTTTTATTTAGAATAACTTACTTTTTCCTTTTCCAATTTCATGCGCTCTTTGTCTTCCTTTCTCCTTTGCTTTTCCTCTTCAAAAAACTTTTTGAGTTCCTCTTTCTTTTTCTCTTTGTCCTCTTTCTCCTTCCTTTTGGCCTCCAGGTTATCTTCCCTTTCCCTCTTCAACTTGGCTTTTTCTTGAGCTGTTGAGTAAACATCACATGTAAAAACTCACGTTTGATAGCGAATCAAAAGTAATAGAATTACCGAGGTGCAGGTGTATAAAACATAAAAACACAAATAAAAATGAAAGTACCTGTGGCCATCATCTCTTCTTTCTGTTGCATCAGCTTGAGTCGTTCCTCAGCTGCTTTCAGAAGTTGATGTCCAAACTAGAGAACAGAAAAACAGAAACTAATAGTTCCGTTTCAAAAATATTTCAAAACAAAACCATTTTTGGTTTGAATATGTTCAAAAAGGGTTTCAAATAACTTTGGGTGCATCCAAATATTATTTGTCTAAATAAACAAATTTATTTTAGCTGATTATTTTTTCATTTACTCTAAAATTCAAATATGTGAAATTTTATATTCTAAGACTAATGGAGGCAATGAAAAACAACTATGGAAAGCCTTTCTAAAGAAAGGAATAGCAAAAGGGACAAAAATAGTCATCAGAGTGAATTTATATGTACTTCCGGATGTATTCACAGCATTGAGGACCTAAATCGACTTTCTCACCTCCCCAGGACTGCTGCCAGAATGACGACCACGGCCCTTCGCAGGGGGACTGAAGACAAACTGAGGCGGCTCGTCAGGAAAGAACTGGGAGAAGTTCTGCTCTGCAAGACCATACTTGGCCACTGTACTTGGCTGTCAATTAAAAAAGAAAAAAAATATCTTTAAGTGTATAGACATGCTAAATCAATTAGCTGATGTTATTTTCTTCCCACTACCCTTCTGCTAATACTAAGACTTGTCGTAATAAAAACAAGACCATGCCATTCTTTCTAACTGCTACTTCAGTCAGTGGTACAGTAAGAGCAGATTTAACACATCTTGGGCATACCTTGACAACAATAGTTCCATACAGTGGCTCGCAGTGCTGTTTCAGAAGCAGCTTTAGCCTCTCTCGTGACAGTGTGTTTTTCTTGCGACTAAAAGTATAAGAATTTTAAATTAGAAGGGGGAAAATATTCAACATATTCTCTACTTGCAATTCATTATTTGCTTGGCAGTTAGATAAAACAACTTTCGTTCTGTTGCTGATAACTTACCCTACGTAGTAGCAAAGTATTGGAATGCAACAGTTGAATACTATAATTTTGTCTGAGAATCAAAGTCTCTAGGCAACTGAAACTTTTGATGTGCAAGCACTTACTTACTCACATCAACTCATTAGATTTACAATTTCAGCACCGGATTTGTGAACGTGCCTTATTTCTTTCACAAAATGTATCTGGCATATTAATTGACAATCATTGCTGGGGTGTGTTCCTCTCACCTGATTTGATTGGCCTTTGCAATAATGGGCTCGCTGCCTTCGGTCTTGAGGGGCTTTGCTTTGTACTTGAACACAGAAGGATTGAGCGATTTCTTCTTCTTGCTGTTGTCATGAATCACAGAAACCGGCAGCACATACACGTGTTAAAAACTTGTTACTTTGTACAGCGTCTATGAGTGTTTTTACATTTATAAATATAATGTATTACTATTATTATTATAAAAACCTATGCTTATTTTCTATGTGGTTAGAAAAATGTCAGAGTAAAGGTAAATTAACATAAACAGTATCTGGGGGTTTAGTGTGGTTATGTGCTCAGACCTCTAATTGTACTATTTACATACGCAACACAAGTCAAACTGAACGTGCTACATAAAGGAGAGATAGTATGTATTGTACAAAGCATATTATGGTAAAGCTACAACGTTTTTTATTATGCAATACTGACTGAGCAATATTTTGTTGCTGTGATAACAACTAAGACTGGTCTGTTGACACTGACCCATTGAGCTGTGACTTGGGTGTATTTGGTGTGCTGCTCTCCCCATCACTATCACTAATAACAATGGCGTCTCCGTCCAGGGGTGACTTGCTGTGTCCATTGAGAGCTGCTGCTCCGTTAAAGTTGGAGTGGGGAGACTGCACCTCCAGGATTTCACAAAGCTGCCTGTAGCAGAGAAGGAACAATCCAGCGTCTTTGAGTGTTTTGAAAAGCGCTTTATAAATATAATGTATTATTAGTATTATTAACGGACTGTGCATTGCACATTGTAAAAATATTAGCACAATCTACAAAGCAAAGGAACCCTTGGGAGCCACCAAGCACACGTTTTGTAAAGCACATGGTAAGTCTCAGGATGACAACATTAAATAAACTAGGATGAAATAGTAAGGCAGTCAATGGCATACTTGCTTCAAACACACTCTTACACTCGTCTACCAATAGGCTCTAGTCTCTGTTTAATTTCGAACTGTGCTTTACTAGCAATCAGCAACATTCGCCTTGTTTAATAAATATGCATAAATGAAGCCAGTAAAGACTAAGTATTATTTTTTTTCACAGACAACACACAGTCTGCTCTACTACAGGAGCATCACAATACCATGGCTGTATATGGCTGTATTGTTTGAATATGTATTCACACTAGATAAATACTTGGCACACGCAGATTAAGGTCGTTCTAAATCTTTTTGTGAATCCCCATGTTTTTTGCATTCCCTGTTTATAATTCAAAATGGAAAAACAGATAACACACACACACATCGTCTTTACCTTGTTCCGTTGCGACTGACAATATCTACAATTTCTCCGGGGAAGAATCTCTCTTTGATGAATGAATACACATCGTCACAGATTTCTGTCAGCCGTGTCCGGTGAGTGAGTGCGGTCAGGTGGAGTAATGGCACCACTAGAACTGAGGGAAAACTCTGCAGGTTCTGCTGGGCCCTATTCTCACTCTCCAGTGCCTCCAGGTAGGTCAGGCCAGGTTTTCCGGTCAGAGAACAACTCCATACCAGACTGTTGCAAAGAATGGTTCTCTCAAAGAACTCACTAAAAATAGCACAATTTGAGAGATGAGAGAGAGTGTGACTGGATATATCAAAAAAGTTTAAACGGTGGCCTAAATTAAAACCTAAAATCTAAACTATCAAATTAAAAAATAGCCAAGAAAACACTGTCATCCTTGCTGCACAGCTTGGTATTTATTATATTACTACATTAATAAGGAAGCATGTTTCATTACTGATGCTAAACAGATCTCAAATTATACAGTCCCACAACACAAGAAAAACTGCATGAGGGTGGTGTGCCTGGAAGCCCTGCTGTGACTTTGACAAGTGTAAAGAAATTTTACTTAGAAAGCTCTTGTAATGGCACTACGACTTAGTTATTACTACTAGTTAAAATAACTATTTCAAATTGTGAAATAATGTATTACCCTTACTTACGTTACCATTTCAACATTGAATTGAACCCAAAGTCTGTTGGTGCCAATATATGTTTTGCGTTAAACAATGGCAGCGCAAACCTACGAACAGGCCCGGCCAGCATGTTTCTGACGAGTTAGGCAAGCGCAACCTTGGCGAGCTGCTACAAGCTAAGGTTGATGCTAACTTTTACAGAGAATGTCCAAGTGAATGATGAGAAACCTAGTTTGGTTTGAGTAATCGTTAGCTAGTTTGACTGGCTTGTTTGATCTATTGAACTCATAGGATGCAATGTTGAGTACTTTTAACGGCCAACACTAAACACGTCAATGAAATTAACGAATATTTTGTATAATAGCGTTGGCAGAAAATTACTTCACAATAACAATTGCCTAGTTCATGTTGTTAAGCACTTATTTAGCAGGTTAGCTACAACGCTACTTCTCGCTGTCACTTGACTCGCGTGGGTTGATCGTTAGATAAAGTTACAGTGCTACAATTAACACTCATTTGATTTTAAACGTTTTAACTATGTAAAGTTTAATCACTTAATTAAAAAAAAAAAAATTTTTAACACATACTCATATGTTCTGAAGATTTCATGGGTGACTTTGCAAAGAAAGACTTCTTCGTCGGGCTTGATGTCTGCCGGAGGCTTCTGTCTCACGAAGGGCTTTTTATGAAGAAGCGGCATCTTTTGTGAACTCGACTTCTCTTTGGTCCAGACTTTACAAAGGAGAGGGACAAGTGAATTCAGAAATCCCGTACACGTTGACGCTAGCCATATACACCGTTTCTTAAAAGTGAAATAAGCAGAGGAATAAGTACTGTACAACTCAATGTATGAGACCTGCTTCGAGAAATCTCAAGAGGAACCAAAGCCTTTGTTGTGTCACACGCTTCGCCGTTCACCACCACTCACACAAAAGTAACGCTAATCCCACACGGAAAACCTGCTCATTCAGTGGTTGCCAAGTGTCAAATGTATAAGTGGAAAATTTTACTTTCAATCTGCTTCGAGTATTTTCAACAGTGGAAATATGTTAGCGGTGGTTACCAGTTACGTAAAAGATGAGAAGATAATCCGCGCTCGAAAAAAAATACAAACTCCGTTGCCTGTCCCACTTCCACTTCCAAAGCGGGTAACGTTGTTGACGACAAGTTTAGATCCGCTCTAGTTCCCGTGTCGGGCCAGTGTAGATGGGCGTTCTCTAGTGACGATGTTATATGTCTATGGTTTGCTCTACCGCCACTCGTTCTCTGCAGCCAATGATTGACTCGATAATTATGTTCACTTGAAGATCAGGGGTGGGCTCTTCAAGACAATTCGCGCTAAAGAGTCTAAAATCTCTCACATGCACACACTTTTCACTGGGCACTTACCCAGAACTACTCATAATAAGGGTGCAGTTTGAAAGAGGCTGCATCATTGGGACCAAGTTGAGCTAAAGTTGTATATGAATAATGTATGATAGTTGCTATAGGCCCTACACA
Source organism: Galaxias rostratus (assembly GCA_036024795.1). Taxonomy (NCBI): domain Eukaryota; kingdom Metazoa; phylum Chordata; class Actinopteri; order Galaxiiformes; family Galaxiidae; genus Galaxias; species Galaxias rostratus. The sequence continues at coordinate 19,321 of JAVQJS010123888.1, read as the reverse complement.
CGGTATAATTTGCCATTGAAGGAACATAGAAAAACTCAGTAAAGTGGGTTTGGTTATAGGGTTCAAACATCTCAAAAAAGATTCTGCTGACAATTATAACTTGCACTGATGATTTAATTGCATCTTCAAAAAAAACATTTTTTTTAGATTATCAATACAAAAGTGTTCAAATAAATATATCATTCAATACATGCCATTACACCGTTATTATTCTAGATCTTATCCATATAACATTTGCTTAACAATGTGGACAATGATAACAAATACTTGGAGTTAAACAAGACACTTCACTTGAGTTAATTCAGGTAGTCATAGCAATGATGAAATAATATGTATCTGTTTCAAATTGCTCTGCCAATGATGTGACAGGATGTCAGTTTCCACACAAGCCAAAGCATTTCATAATGTTCAATGTGTAAAGATTACACATATTTGCATCTTTGTTCCAGGTAATTTTTGGCAAATATATATGTTTTAGAGACTATCACAGAATAGATTCACAGTGATGCATGGAACAGAGAAAGTTAAGTGGTGTGAATTTAGATATATATATAAATATATATATATATTTGTCATTATCACTGGACGATGTAAAGGTGGATATCTCTCTGGGAGTCAGGGTCACTGTCTTTCCCCAAATAGATATTATGATCCAAGGGCAATTCCTCCACCCAACCACAAGGGTCTATAATTTCTCCCTTCATATATCAAAATAGAGATGGGTTAAGCATTTTGCTAAAATATTCCAGTAAAATGTAAAATGGTTGAAAAAATTATTTTTATATCCATTTCCATGCACTGATATATTCTGTACTAGTTCAAAGACCAGCAATGTACCAAAATACCTGTGCAAGTGTATCTTAAAAAAAAAAAAAGGTTTTACCTGAAGAGAAGAGAGAGATTCCTGAATGCTAGGGACAGTCACCAAAAGAGCACCTTTCATGCGGAAATTATGAATAATAAACTGCCATGCTCTGAAAAAAAATGTTCTGTTGTATTAGTTACTCCACACTGAAAAAAATAAGGAATCTGAATTATTACAAGAATAAGTCCATAAAATTCAAAATAAATAAATATAAAAACTAAATTTCTTGGCCTTTGATCCACATGGCATGTACTTACTTAATTTGGTCACTGGGTTGCAGAAAGTATTCAAACACGTTATTCATGATGAGGACATCTGCGCTTTGTATGAGCGCATCCTGTGTACAGATATCTGCTTGGATAACCTGCAGATGGAAGAAAAAACCTTTTCTCCCTGATCCTATAAATCAGCACTGCATTTAATAAACATTACTTCTACTTTAATTAAGCAGTGCAACAATCTAAATGCATTAATATGAGTCATACCTGTATTCTATCTGTAAAGTTATATTTCTTAACAGCCAATGTTTGAAGCCTGCAAAAGTCAGCACTTATTTCCACCCCAATAAGCCGTGCTGCTGAGCTATACAGATACCCCTGAAAGGCAAATTGCACAGTCCTCGAGGACATCAATTCCTTGATTTAGTGTATCATGTGATTCAGTGATGTAACAATGATGCAGAAACATGTCAAACTATATTAATAGGCATTGCATTTCAGGTACCCCATACAGAACTGCTCCAAGTCTAGATCCTACGTCCACCACTACCTTCCCCGTTAGATCTGGGAGGGCATACTGGAAAAGAAACTGTAGCTCCGAGATGGAAAAGGAGTGAGAGATAAAATCTATAAAAAGTGAAAATGTAAGCTGTTATTTTCTAGGAATAGAATGGAATGATATGATATCTTAAGACACTGAATGTAGTTTGTGTCACATTTCTCGCAAATAGATAAGAGTTGACAAACCCACCTAAATGAGCAGTTTTGTGGGAACCACAGTTCAGGCAGTAGTTACGGCTCATCTTTCCTTCGTCACATAGAGTGTCCACTGTGTCGTCGTCATATAAGAATGCATCAACATGGACAGTTGGCTGTGGCTTCAGCTGGGTCTGGGTGGAGATGTGTTTTATGTCTCAATGACTTACCTTAATCAAACGATTCACAGGCATTACGACTCAGACACAACATGAATTAATTAGCAACAACACACATTATGCTTACTTTCTGTATGGCGAAGGACTCTGATGGGAGAACAGCCTCAATAGGTAGAGAAGATCTAAGGTCCTCTGAGATACTCTGCAGTATGATCTTTTGGTTGTCAACCAAAACATCTTCCAAATCATCTGGAAGAATGAACATAGGCTAGTCAGGGGACACCAATTAATTGACTGTTATATTGTGAAGAGACACATGGTGTTTCAAAAACATAGTTTTAATAATCAAGAATAGGAAATATGGGAACCAAACAAATCAATTTGTCCATCCATTAGCTATTCGAATCCGATAATAAAATTTTGCAACTTTTAAGACTTTACACTACTTACATTTATTGCAATTATAATGTATTGAATATACTTATTGTATGGTGATAAAAATGACTGTAATTTCGTCTATTTACAACAATTAAAAAAAACTGATTCAAACATTATATTTTTAAAGAAGATACATGGAATGAAGTCCCATGGCTTTAACCAGTTCGGAATTCAATCGTACAATTAAAGTTGAGGTTCAAATTGATAGATAATAGAATATAATAGTTTTCTTAGAAAATTTAACGAGATATAATAAACGGTGTTATTTGAACCTGAGTTTTTCAACCAGTCAATTAGCAGAGGAATTTCGTTAGGATTAACTCTTGAAAAAAGACTCCGTATCTCCTCTTTGGCTTCCAAAAAATTCATTTTGATTAAATTCTGCAATGTGTTAAAAATGCTGCGTTTAAGCGTGTGTAAAAGCTCAGGAAGTAACGTGCTTGACATTTAAGGGGGCAAACGGCAAGCTAGTATGGCAACTGTTTACTGAGCAATTTAATAAAACAAGTTCTATGCTGGGTTATAAAAGGTTTTTAGGTATGACATTATATGTAAATTATATTGGACAACTCCTAAAATAAAGTAGCTTTAGAGATGTGATACAAGACTTGTCCCGTTTCTCACTACCTTAACAACTCCGCGTGATGGTAAACATAACCTCGGAAGCAGATCATTTCTGGCGGGGTCATTTAGATTTGATGACGTTAGTTTGGAGACAGCGTTTACGACTAACCTTACCAGCTGGTGAATTTTGGGATTATTTGGATATAGGTAAAAATAACCAATTTATAATATTAATTGTTAGCAACATCTTATTGCGTTGCTTGAATTGTAAATCTATTAATAATGAATGCATCATTTGTATTTGAAAGGAAGACGATAGTACGGCTACTATAATACTACGTTAGTCAGTGTGGCTGTGTTGCCTAGCTAGCAAGTGTTAAATTAGCTAACTGTCTAGCTAGCTAAAGTGAGGGTACCTGATTATTTTTGTTTGCTTTGATGACAGAGCCAAATATCGGAAAATATCCTTAATTGTCAAAAAGTAATGTTACAATTTGTGCTACTTGCCTATTCATTTGTTAAACGTGTAATGGTACGTTACGACATGATGAAATGTACCTTTCGTTGAACATAACGAAGCAAAGGCCTATCTAGGTATTTACATTTTCCAATATACTTGCTTGTTAATTGCATCAAGTGTTGAATAAACTGATATGTAGTGCGTCAAATTAAGACGTATCTTTACTCAAAACAGTACTCCACAATGTTACCAGTTTCTGTAGCACTGCGTCGATGTAAACAAACGTAGCACACAAACATAAGCATTAATTCTTCTAATTAACATAAGCATTAATTCTAATTAATTCTTTATTGCACGGTTCCCTCGTAACAAAATCTAATTGAAGTTAGTCTGATCTTTTTTTTTAAATTATAATTATGTCGTTGATTCTAAGAACTCAAAGGCGTCTTCCTCCTTCATCACTTCTAAGAGGAGGTGAACAATATTGACCAGGGGGTTGCCCCTCACCAGGAGCCCCAGAGGACTTTTTTTCGCAACTAAATTTGTAAGTCTGATGATCGATCATGATTCTTTTTTGATTGTTGAAAATGTATCATAATTAATTTGTTTAATTTATCCCGACCTTACCCAGGAATTTCTCTACATTTTTTTTTCTTCAGATTTACTTCCATCAAGATGGTGTTAGCCGATTTAGGAAGAAAGATCACGTCCGCTCTGAGATCTCTCAGCAATGCCACTATCATCAACGAGGAGGTAGCTAAACATCACAATACAATGTGCCTGAGAAATTGTTTTTGCTTGGTGAGCGTCATTTCTTATCAGTCTTTTCTTCAGTGGTTTACGAGTATTACTTTTGTTTTTCTTTCCAGGTATTGAATGCTATGCTGAAAGAAGTATGTGCTGCACTATTAGAAGCTGATGTCAACATTAAACTAGTTAAGCAACTCAGAGAAAATGTCAAGTAAGTCACATACATGTTCACATAGACATACCATATTTAGTAGAAAACACATACAACTTACACATCAACCAATGTATTCTGAATTGTATGTTTTTGTTTCAGTAGACTAGGCACATTCCAGGTGAAGGTAAATGTTCATTACCTTTTTGTGTGATAAATCCTTGCTCTGAATTAGGTCGGCCATTGACCTGGAAGAGATGGCCTCTGGTCTGAATAAGAGACGGATGATCCAGCATGCAGTTTTCAAGGAGCTAGTCAAGGTCAGATGTGCTGTTGCCTGTTAAACATACTTATATGACAGCAGAATGTAAAATGTGGTCCTGAACTCCTTTTCTTTTGCCTAACCAACCCAGATCATCTTTATTAGGTTGTTTTAAGCAGTAATATGTTTCAAGGATTTGCAGGAGGATTTATGTTTGCTTTGGAATATGGCAAATATTTTGTATTGCCTCACATCTGTGTCAAATTATTATACTTTATTTGTTTTGCCTTGTAGTTGGTGGATCCTGGTGTGAAAGCCTGGACTCCTACTAAAGGCAAGAACAACGTCATCATGTTTGTTGGTCTTCAGGGCAGTGGGAAAACGACTACCTGTTCAAAGGTTAGAAATGATTGGATGTTAGCCCAAAGATAGAACCAATAAACCTCATGTACACCTCATTTGGTGCTGAACGTGTTCTTTGGATTCAAAAAGCACGAAAGATGTATTAATGCTTATTTCTTAATGCTGCTGCTTCTCAGGACACTTACAAATTCATTAAATGTTATGTGTTTTTCTCTGCAGCTTGCATACTACTTCCAAAGAAAAGGCTGGAAAACGTGTCTGATATGTGCAGATACTTTCAGAGCGGGTTAGTGAATGTACTTATGTATTTGGTGCAATGCTTATTTCCCTTTAGAGGTAATTTATTCAATAATGCCTTATTTTGTGTTTAAGGTGCCTTTGATCAGTTGAAACAGAATGCAACAAAAGCCAGAATCCCATTCTATGGGAGGTAAGTTGTCGATTTCCTCACTACTTGAGGCCCATCTAGACCTTTGGATTCTCATATGCCTTGAAATTAAAATGCTAGTTATAGCCAATTGCACTGACCGTATTAATCTCTCAGTTACACAGAAATGGACCCAGTTGTCATAGCAGCGGAGGGTGTTGAGAAATTCAAGAATGAGAACTTTGAAATTATAATTGTTGACACAAGTGGCAGACACAAACAGGAAGACTCTCTCTTTGAAGAAATGTTACAAGTGTCCAATGCAGTGGTAAGGGTTCTTCTGTGAGAAGTGTGGAGTGTAATGCATATATTACAGATTTTAATTTAAATAAATTAAATTGGTCGATGTGACAACATTTTCTCGTTTTACCACTTGCAGCAACCAGACAACATTGTATACGTAATGGACGCCTCCATTGGTCAAGCCTGTGAGGCACAGGCCAAGGCATTCAAAGACAAGGTGGACGTGGCCTCTGTCATTGTGACCAAGCTTGATGGCCATGCTAAAGGTGGAGGAGCTCTGAGCGCGTAAGTATACAAAAGTAACTTTGTGAATGTTATTTTATTCAAGTGTTCTGACTGGCCCATTTTCAAAAAAAAATTATATCTCAAAATTCAGTTTTGTACAATAATAAGGACAAGCCACCTCTAATTGTGCATTGTTTTTCAATGTTATTCTTCATAGAGTGGCTGCAACTAAGAGTCCCATCATCTTCATTGGTACTGGTGAACACATTGATGACTTTGAGCCCTTCAAAACTCAGCCGTTCATCAGCAAGTTGCTGGGTAGGCTTTTATTTATGCATCAATAGTGAGGTATTTCAGCCAAATTCCAGACCTAATGTCTCACCGCCATCATACCATAACCTCACTTGTTTATCATCATGCTTCAATATGTCATTTAATAGTTTTTTTTATTGATCTGTCAGGAATGGGAGACATTGAGGGTTTGATTGACAAAGTCAATGAACTCAAGCTGGATGATAATGAGGAACTGATTGACAAGCTAAAGCATGGTAAGATATCAGTTTTGAGCCTTTGCAGAATTGTTTGTAGAATAGCACTTTGAGGTTTGTGGTTGGAGATGCATTACATTATAATCAAGTTACTAAACAATGATAATATAATTTTACATTACAGGCCAGTTCACACTCAGAGATATGTATGAGCAGTTCCAGAACATTATGAAGATGGGGCCATTTGGACAGATTATGGTAAAGAAAATCATCTCGTTTAAGGATTTATTACTTTAACACCACCATAATCTGAGCTAATTCACAGAATGACGGTCCTAGGTGACATCAAGATTTTGAGTTGCACATCCATTACAGAAAGAGTTATATAGAGATGTACTCTGACCATTTGCTCTGCAGTACATCTGACAATTACATAAAAAGGTCCTTACTCATTTTGAAACTCATGACTTTTTTAAAATGATCTCTTCACCCTTAGGGTATGATTCCAGGCTTTGGGACAGACTTCATGAGCAAAGGGAATGAGCAGGAGTCAATGGCCCGGCTAAAGAAACTCATGACCATAATGGATAGCATGAACGACCAGGGTACATTTTAAAGATTCACAACTTGCTGCTTCAAACTCTCTGAATTGGCAAAATTCCAGACAGCACTCTGAATTATGTATTGATTATAATTTTCCTGGAATTTCTCTTTTTCTCCTTTTTTTGCCTGCTAAAAAACCCCAAATAAAAACAAAAACAAAAAACAGAACTCGACAACAAAGATGGTGCCAAGCTGTTTACAAAGCAGCCTAACCGGATTCAGAGAGTAGCGCGGGGATCCGGGGTTGCTACTCGAGATGTTCAAGAGCTGCTCACACAGTACACCAAGTTTGCCCAAATGGTCAAGAAGATGGGGGGCATTAAGGGCTTGTTCAAAGGTAGGACAGTGTATCATATTTGAATTCAATTGTATTTAAAATAGGCAAATCTACAGATAGTGCTACTAAGATGAGCTCCTTAAAGCAGTTTAATGTTAGATAGATAATATCTCTCGTTTTAAGATAAAACCATATGACATTGTGTTGCCGACATTCATCAATTTTGTTTTTTAGGAGGTGATATGTCCAAGAATGTCAACCCATCTCAGATGGCAAAGCTGAACCAACAGATGGCCAAAATGATGGACCCAAGAGTACTTCACCACATGGGTAAGCTGTGCTTGAGCAGATAATGATTCCAGAAGAACAATACAATGTCCCCCCTGATTTCCTCCGATCACACAATTAATTGACATAGAGGAACTCAATTTTAAGACAAGTTTTATGTGCTCGCAGGTGGAATGGCCGGTCTTCAGTCGATGATGAGACAGTTCCAGCAGGGAGCAGCTGGCAACATGAAAGGAATGATGGGCTTTAACAACATGTAAACCGCTGAGCCTTAACATAACTTAATGATCTACCTGTTGAATAAAAAAATTTAGGAACAGTTGGAAATTAGGTTAAATTATTATTGGCTATCTTTACTATTCTTTATTTCTGGTCCCCTCAAATTCAGTGGGTTTTTGTCAGAGGATTTTGAAGAAGCTGAGGAGTGTTTGTGAGAAACTGAAAGTTTTAACTTTAAGATTCAACCTTGGGGAATAATAGAAGAGATATCGAGGAGGATAGTTAGCCTTACTTTTAGAATCAGTAAGAATAATTCTTTATATTTGTCTATAAGATTATGCAGAGGCATATTTACCTGTTGGGATACATTTATGTGATTTAATCAATCAAAAAGAACAACAGACAGTCTAGTGAAATCATGACCTATCGTCCTGATTCAAGGAAAGTTGCAATGGATAAATATGACTAAACATTTTGACAATATTTTTGTCCTATGTTATAATAAACATTTGTATTGCAACCTTTTAAATTATTTGTCACTAATTTCTTGTGTAGTTTGTCAGGCCAACTTTGATTTGATCACAGTTGCACTTCATAGTGCAGGAGAAACCTTTACTTTACCTCCGGTACAAATGTATATAGTTGCTATGCCTTGTACAATTTTGGGCAAGACATCCTGGGTGATGCTCATTTTTTAAGTGTCCCTCAAATGTGGGGTATTTTAAACATCAAGACTGGGCACGCCCCTGGCTCTTGACGTGGCATTGCTTTTCGTAGCCATGTTTGCTACGTTGTCAACTGTGATTGTGCTGGTATGCTGCAGCCCTACGCTGTTCACTGAGTAAGCAACCACGGTGGGACTCTTGAGTATCAGGTGACTATTTCAACTTTACTTAGATATTACTGGTTATTAATATCAACATTAAATTATGTGTGCGAGGTACATTATTATTTGCTATAGTTCAGTAAGATGCTAGTTTAGTTATTAACAAGTTTGTAAATTTATTTACGGTTACTGAAGCCCCACCGGTCTAAAGAGCTAAGCTAACCCGGGTAGCTAACGCTAGCTAACCAAGTTGTGTTAACAAACGTTTTATTGTCGATAACATTTATGACATTGTGCATCTGCCTGGTGTTGTAAATGTTTACAGTTGCATTTATTGTTTTGTTGATCTTTGAAAACAAACAACCTTATTCACAAATTAAATCAATGTTCGATCCAGGCTCATTTTTACGTTAGGCAGGGATGTTAAACCGATGGTGATGCTAACCGCTTCCCTCGCCTGTTGATGTTGACTGCTTTTAATTCTCCTTAGTAGGCTAGATATACTACTTAGAGGTATGCTATATGTATTTGATAAAGTTTTTATATAAAACGGTTTAAATATATAATATGGATGTACTGTTAACGTTTGCTACATGGTGTTATGCAGGTAAGACTAGTTTAGTTATTAAATTAGTGTGGAGGTTCTGATAGCACAATGATATCATAATATTCGTCCCAATATCAAGTCACCTTCTTTCAAAGTCCACAAGGCCATTTAAGGCAAATGCGGTGATGCAATTTTATCACATCACGTAAACAGAAGATTAGACATTGTTTCCTTTTCATTTGGCGTTACATAATCTGATATAATGTAAACATCTTTGGTTGCGTTGAAGCTATGTCAGTATAAATATCTAGGACACAAACATGAATTCATTCCCCCAAAGAACCCAGGTGTGTCCAATCCAGAGTTTGCGTTTTAAAGACTGTGTTTAAAGGATTGGACTAATCAAGCCTTCACTCTTTCTAGACGACTCAATTACCCTTATAGAATTGGGTAGGAAATAAGAAGTATCTTGGACAAGTGGAGAGACATCCGCAAAGGGTACAGGATTTATATCTCGAATATCTGTTTGAAGCTAATTTGCTGCCTCAAGCAATGCATTAGTACTCTACTTGTTTGGTCTTTCTGAATATAATTATTCAATCTCTACTTGTGAGAATGTTTCCCTTATTTCAAGTCAATTCAAAGTGCACCAACAATTAACCAGTCTTGCTTTTGCCCCTAGTCTGTAGTTCGTTGAGGGTGCCATGGCGACCTTCCCAGAGTATATAGCGCAGACAGAGGAGCGAGATGGGGTGCGTTTCAGCTGGAATGTCTGGCCCTCCAGCCGCTTGGAAGCAACACGTATGGTTGTACCTGTTGCTTCTCTTTTCACACCTTTGAAGGAGCGGCCTGATCTACCGCCCATACAATATGAACCAGTGCTGTGCTCCAGAGCTACCTGCCGTGCTGTCCTCAACCCAATGTGGTCTGTTTTATTTTTTTATTTTTATCATTACCATCTTTCATTATCTACATATTTGTAATAATTAACACACAGCAATGTTAGAAGCATTGATGGATTTGTGTGACATTCCAACAAGTGATCTTTCTTTTAAAAAGCAGACTGGGCTTTTTGGGGGGGGGAGGGAGAGGGATTCACATTCTAATTCCTTGCATTGCTTTCTGTCAACCAGTCAAGTAGACTACAGAGCAAAACTGTGGGCCTGCAACTTTTGCTACCAAAGGAATCAGGTAAGTGTCATTGACATTTCGATCATTTTTTCATATGGTTGTACCCAGAGGAATATAACTGACAACAACAAGTTATTGTTTTTACTATGCCTATTTATATTAGGTATCCAAAAAGGATGTACCATGTACAAGTAATTGTATTTTTCTCTTTTCACTCGATCATGCTCTAGGTGAACACCGTCATAGTTAATTGAAGTTCAATTTTGTATGTTTGTCAACAGTTCCCACCCACCTATGCAGGAATATCTGAGGTTAACCAGCCAGCTGAGCTTCTTCCGCAATTCTCAACCATTGAATATGTAGTCCAGGTAATTTATTCTCTTTCTACCACTTAGGTTGAGTTGATTGTGGATCATGCATTTTGTAGAGATTGGAAAAGGTCCTGTCCTTAGTAAGTCCCTTTTATATTTAAGTGAGATTATTGCTTTGAATATTGCTATACAATTGGGTATGTTATCATTCTATTTCCCTGCAGCCCCTCACAGAATGTACTAGATCAATCGGAGTAATGTTTTTGTTCTTGTTGATACATCCAGCGAGGTCCTCAGATGCCAATGATCTTCCTGTATGTGGTTGACACCTGCATGGAAGACGAGGACCTGCAAGCTCTGAAAGAGTCTCTCCAGATGTCTCTCAGTCTGCTGCCTCCTACTGCCCTGGTGGGCCTCATCACCTTTGGTCGCATGATCCAGGTCCACGAGCTGGGCTGTGAAGGCATTTCCAAGAGTTACGTCTTCCGAGGCACAAAGGACCTTAGTGCTAAACAACTGCAGGTAACTATTTGCGATACTTTGCATGAGGACAACCTGTTATTTCTATTTGGTCACATGAATATCAGAAAAAGGGTTTATTGCATTTTTTTTGCTGTTCCATGTATCCTACCTGAGATATATTGAATGTTGCGCCCTTACAGAATGAGTGAAGGAGAACATATTTATAACTTTAAGGTTGTGGATGAATGACCTGACAGTTGAGTATTTGTTGCACCTTCTATAGGAGATGCTGGGGCTGACAAAACCCTCGACCGGTCAGGCCGGGCGCGGTCCCCAGGTTCCACAGCCGCCCCTCTTCAACCGGTATGTTACGCATGAGAAACTGCTTGCTAATATATTCAGACCGTTTCAATTTACATGATCACCTTTTATTTGTCCAAATACCACTTTGTTTTATTTCGAAAGTCGATCAATCAAATGGATGAGAAAAAAAGGTTAAATTAAATACTGTATTTGGGCTGACCTGAAACTGATTTGTACACTAAAATACAGATAAAACATAAAGAAATCACAGATTAGTTTTATGGTACTTCTTACCAGGTTCCTCCAGCCCGTTCAGAAGATTGACATGAACCTAACAGACCTGCTAGGAGAGCTACAGCGAGACCCGTGGCCTGTTACTCAGGGCAAGAGACCTCTACGCTCCCTGGGCGTGGCCATGTCCATAGCTGTGGGTCTATTGGAGGTAAGGTCCACTGCCACAGAAATCTCCCACCACATGATTGTACAGCAATTGTACAATTAATAATGTAAAATTAAAAGCTTAATTAACTATGCAGTCTATATGCAATATGTTTTTACCCCTCTTCTCTCCTGCATCCCTTTCCCTTAGTGTACATTCCCCAACACAGGGGCTCGTATCATGACCTTTATTGGGGGCCCAGCCACCCAGGGACCAGGCATGGTGGTAGGAGATGAGCTTAAGACACCCATTCGTTCCTGGCATGACATAGAGAAAGACAATGCCAAGTTTGTGAAGAAAGCTACCAAGGTGAATGCTACACTAGTTAGTGTTTGGGTTTGGACAGCGTTAATGTTTGCATACTTGGACACTCATTATGTAGTGCTATTTAGTTCATTTCCCCATCAGAGCTCTAATCAGTGTGTGTTTCAGCATTACGAGGCCCTGGCCACCCGAGCCTCCTCCAGTGGTCACATCATCGACATCTATGCCTGCGCTCTGGACCAGACTGGTCTGCTAGAGATGAAGTGCTGTGCCAATCACACTGGGTAAGACTGTCTTTTTTAAAATACTTTTTATTTGTGTAGATTAGATGTTATCTCTGATAGTTTGGGTGATGTGTTACCCAACTTGTTGCTCCTGATCACTGGCTAACATTTAGTTGCATGTCTAAGCTTGTCTAAGTGTCTATTTGCATGTCTCCTTAGGTCTGTAAAGAATTCCCCAGACATATACCCTCCGCTTTTTTTAAAAATCATCATTATATTTTTATGATTTTGTTTTTTTAGAAAAAAATGTGAAAGCGTCTTTTTTGTGAATTAGGTTTTTTTGTGTATCTATTGTAGGGGCTACATGGTAATGGCAGATTCTTTCAACACATCACTATTCAAGCAGACCTTTCAGAGAGTCTTCACCAAGGATGTACAAGGTTCCTTCAAGATGGCCTTTGCAGGAACCTTAGAAATTAAGGTAATGTTCTTGTTGTACTTGTCTTGGTCTAGTTCTGCTGAACTTTCACATTTCTTGTGCACTTTTTCGCTGTACCCATTTGTATTTGACTGTTGCTACTGAAGAACTTTTAATTATTCATAGTTTATTTTAAGTTCGGCGTTTTTGGTTACTGTAGACGTCTAGAGAGCTCAAGGTGTCCGGAGCCATTGGGCCATGTGTATCACTAAATGCCAAAGGACCCTGCGTATCAGAGAATGTAAGTTTGCACACTGGCCATCACACTACTTTTAAAACCCTTATTGGATGTAGTTTAACTATAGACTTACTTCCCCCGGACTGCAGACTAGTTTTGAGTCCTGGCCGTCTTTGTTTTGAATAGGAACTTAACCCTTGCCCCTGTTTGTATGTTTGTTTATTGCCTTTAGGAGATAGGAACAGGAGGTACGTGCCAGTGGAGAATCTGTGGCATGGATCAAAATACCACTCTGGCACTCTACTTTGAGGTGGTCAACCAGGTACTATATCAATCTACTGTATTGTTAACTGCTTAGTTATGGTTATTGTCAGGTTTAGAAAGATTCCTTTTGTAAATTAAATTCCAAAGGTTTTTATCACTTTTTTATTGTAATATCATACATTTTCCGTAGACGTATTGCAATTTCTCGACCCGTGTGATCCACATTTCATTTCTCTACTGCCTAACCTTGCTGTACTATGGCATTGTAAAAGAGGTGCTGAATCAGTTTTATTGTGACCTTTGATTCTAAACATTCGATTCACTACGTTCATCAGAAGAGATATATATAAAAAAAGAATAGTTTGAATTTGAAATGTGAAACGTGCAAAAACATTCCACTTGATGGCGTGCTTGTACAGTCTATCATCCAGATGAATCTTTTGAGAATGCTATTGCAAAACAGTTCTTGAGCTGTCTTTTTTATTGACTCAATGCCCTGATTTACAGGTCAGTTTAATTAATAGAAATGCCATTACCCTGCAGTTTTGCCATTGCCACTGTTGAGCAATTATTAAAATGCAAATAAATAGTCTAGTATGAAAAATATACCATTCCAAACTATCATTGCTTTAATTCTGTCGTTTCCATCAAAACAGATGACAGACAGTTGTTTTGTCCACAGACTTCAGATTAATTTACGCAATAATCACTGTTTCAGTATCTTAATGTCCGCAGTGATACATTGTCCGTATTTTACAGATAAAGCCCATAGTAATAAGCTTGTAGCTCAAATCCGTGTAGTTAGATTTGGTGTTGTTTAACCATACTAATATCTTTAAAATTTTCTATGGCTTCATTTTGTTCAGCATGTTTTCAGCTGCATCTTGTTCCCATAATAATAATAGTAAAAGATGTGTCTGACTCCAATTGAAGACATGACAGGCAACATTCCAAGCTGTTCAAATAAGCAGACATTTCCCCTTGGTGAGATTTTTTTTGAGCTTCAATGAGCCAATGTTAAGCCATGGGATTTCTTGTAAGCCAAGTCTCAGATGTCAACAATGCAACCCCTGCATTGGGGACCTTGACCCAGACTCTGGTATGATGCATATTCTTGGACAAACTTTGTTTGAAAAGTTTGGTCTAGTCCGGGAAGGTCGTGTGTGTGGTTGCCGAGCAACCAGGTCTGCACGGTCATAGATTGTGTCACACTTCTCGAGTCCCAGCAACATCTGCTGTGTGAAAGTCCTGTTGATATCCTAGCTCAGCACTGTGTCTAGCACCCTCCTCTGCTGTCTGGCTGTCCATGTGTGGATGAGTGTTCTTGCATCCTTTTGAACATGCCTCAAGCTCGGGTTCTGACGCTGGAACTGCATCTGTATTGAATTGTGGTGTAGACTCTGACATGGTTTCTGGTGGGGATGATAGCACAGTTTGTGGCGATAACGTAGGGCTGACCCTTGCTGAGGAGGACTCCCTGGAGCCGTTGCTGATTACCTCTAGCGGAACGGCTGTGCTCTGAGGGCGAGAGGTTTTCCCTGAGCGCCGGAATGCCTGCTGTAGTTTACTGAAGGTCTTTTTCAGGGCTGCCCTGTACCTCCTAAAATTGAGAGAGGGTGAAGACATTGTAAACGTATGTGTGATATTTTTTTTACATCGGCAATGCAAAATCAAATGATACTTGTCTTTACGAAATTGTGCTATAATTTTTTTTGTCTCTGAGTTATATTGCTTGTCATTAATGGCATATACAGTTATATGGGTTAAAAAGTACAAAATGGAGCAAAACCTGGTGGTGGTTGTTTTAACCTTTCTGTCATGGCCCTAATGGATCAATACGGGTGTGCTTATTTACTGCTTTGTACTCACGCTTGAGTCATGGAGTTGACCCAGGGGTTAAGGGCCGCCGTGGACAAAACCAGCCAGGTGGACAGGGCTGATGCAGCTCCCGGACACTCATTGCCGGTGAAGGTCTCGTAGAAGCACATGGTTATGTACGGTAGCCAGCACACCAGCAAACAAACTTTGCGAGAGAGTTTTTAGGCAGGTTATGGATTTAGAAAGAAACTCATAAGTCAATGTTCCTAGTCTCTAACCACCACAAATCTACATCTTCATTAGAGGCAATGATGGATTGATAGGTGCACAATCTCAAGCACACTCACCTGCTGTTGCCACCATAACAATGGAGCTTCTGAAGTAGTTATTGGCAGGTACGTAGAAGCAGTGCTGGTCGTTGCACACAAACGTTCCTCTGCGCACCTGCTTCCGTGCAATGTACACAATATATCCGTACAGGCAGCACATGATGACTATGGGTGCAATGATTCCCACCACGATGAAGTACACGTTAAATCCTTTATTCCAGGGTCCAAAGCAGGGAGCACAGATGAACTTGTTGGTGCTATAGCTATAGCTACCGAAGCCGAGGAGCGGTAAGGCAGCGTTGACCAAACAATAGATCCAGATCAGAACCAGCACCCCTCGGGTTCGCCCGGCCGTGCACATCGACGCATAGTTGAGCGCAAAGCAGATCTCGGTGAACTTGTCGATGGTTGCCCAGGTCAGAGAGTGGATGGAGGCCAACTGGAGCAGGACAAAGAGGAAGCCACTGCTCTGGCAGAGCGCACCTTCACTTGGGTAGCCTTCCGGCTGGAACATACTGTTATAGGCTCCAAATGGGAGGGTGGAAATCCCCAAAGCTAAGTCACAGAAGCTGAAACTTAAAGTCAAGCCACAGGTGTCAGTACGAAGGTCCTTGTTGAGGAGGAGTACCAGTAAGAGAACCAGGTTCCCACACACTGAGCCCAGAGTAGACATCAACATCAGGGCTGTGTAGAGTCGAATCGTAGCCTCCTCCATCCTGGGTTTGAAGGCTTGGCTAATCCAAGTCAGCAAGTGTAAACAAGGAATATTTTGTAATTAGTCTAAAGTGCAGCTGACATGATCGAAAAAACGTGTTTAATCACATAGGTTTTAGCAAACTTTTAAATGTAATTATAAAAATATATTCGGAAGGTTTGTCGCCTGTAAGCAGCACTTACCAGCACTACTAATCAATCCAAAGTCGACCCTTTGTTGGTTGAAATTTAAAGTAGGACATTATTCCAAAGACTTCCCAACGCTTCCAGCTTCATAGTTTCATTCCTCTTGAGTAGTCCAATGCAGAGTTAATCCAAGGGAGCAAATCTTCACATCATATCCAGCTTGTGCCTTTGTGTTTCATAGTAATGTTAAGGTGTGCCGTGACTGATAGAACGGTTTCCTCTCGGGACGCGGTTGCTGTGATGCATGTGCCAATCTCCTGCTGTGAAAACGCAACCAGAGATGCTCAATACATGACCACATACAATGAAGCCGTTGCTGCGTTATCAAGATTCCAGTTAATTTGGGTTACTTTGTTGAAAGATGTAGACTCCACTTACCCTGTCTTACTCCCAGTGGGGATCATTAAGGCCTTCCGACTTTTACCACATCACCCAGGCTTCTCATCCACTGTCATTTTCTTCCCTCCCTTGCCTCTCTATTTTCTGCATCTCTCTCCTTCTCTCTCTCGCTTGTCGTTTCTCTTGTTCACTTTAGTGGCTTGAAGGCAATATTAATGGCCTTGCTGTGAAACATTTGGCCTAATGGTATAGATATGAGAGAGTGCATTGTCCACAAAGGCCAAAGGTCAGTTGGCGATATTTTGTGTGGATGGTTACACAGGCAGGCAAAGCTTGAGGGAGATAGTTACTAACCTGAGCTGCCTGGCTTTATAAAGTAAACACAGTCTTGAGAACCAATATCCCTAGCCCCCTCCCTCACACCCAACCCCCTCCTCTCTTTATCTATATCTCGACTCCAGCCATGTGTCACTGGAGGGTAATAGGTTTTCAGTGTGTATCTAATTTGCTCTAAGCCTTCGTTTCACCCCCTCCCTATATTAATTATTGCCTCTTGGCTTGGCTAAGCCCTCGCCATCACATCTCCAATTAATTTGTTTAGAAAGACTTCCCCTAGGTGTATTACTGATGCTAGGTTATGTTATAAGTAACAGTGATGACCGTGTTTGATAGCTAGGTAGGACATGCATTCCTGCTGGTATTCCAATTAATAGATGGAGTAGATATTTACCATACTATGGTGTATCGTGTAGCTATTTATCTTTTCCTATTTCTAGTTTTACACCTTTAAGGCTTTGATGCTATCGACAATCTCTGAGAGCACAGGGATTTTTTGTTTCCCACAATGTTGTTCAATTATGGTTTAAGGTTAATGATAAATATAATGATGCTAGTTATGTAGAGGTTTCCCTTGCACTCATATTGTGACCAGAGAGTATTAGCGAATAGCAAGTCTTGAAAAGGACTGCTAATACAGAACTCACAGTTTAAGAGTGTCTCCACTAGAAAGGTCACAATCGGAGTCTCGCATCACTAGTTTAACTGAGAAAGAATTAACAACCTTTGAAAATTGAGTGTGCCGGATAGGTAAATATCTGTCTCCAACTAGTGTGGTACAGCCATGTGAGGCTGAGGGGAAAAAAAGAAAGGTCTTCTGCTTTCATCAAAGTTCTTTCTTTCCTTGCTGTAAATGTTCCATGTCTGTATCAGTTTTATCTTTCCAATTGTTTTGTATCAGGCTAAAAGTGCTTGTGTGGTATGCCTTGCAGCACAACGCTCCCATCCCCCAGGGCGGTCGTGGATCTGTCCAGTATGTCACACAGTACCAGCACTCCAGTGGACAGAGACGCATCCGAGTCACCACTATAGCCAGGAAGTAAGTTCCCCTTGGAAAGGTCGGTGCAGGTTAGCTTTTTCTCCCTACCTGTCCCTTTCCTAAGACATACAGCAAGTCACTGTGTCTGCAAGAAGAGAAGATGGAAAAAGATGCCCACGTGTCGTTCTGAAGCTAAAGAGTGGCTCTCATGCACTTCTTCCAAAGTATTTCATTTGTTATGGTGTCTTTAATTATCTTATCATTTGAGTTGAACTTGTCACACAACTTATATATTTTTTTACTGGGAGCTAGGCAATATACCATCGGTTTTAGGTAATGACACTTCATGATGAATTTTGCCCCTTCAATTTATAGGGCAGTGGTATCAGTTTATTCTACCTTATGAAGACTTTGTTTATACACCAACATGTGACTGGTTTAGAGAGGAAATTTGTCTAGATAAGCAGAGTGCTAGCAGAAGTTTTACAGTCTAATGTAATATCAGTCCTGTTTAGTTGTACAAACATAAGTAGGGGTTGGGTTTGAAAGCTATTTGTCAGAAGATTTTATTCATTACTTATAATTGCCACTTTGACTGTCTTTCTTTTGTTGATATTTTTAATGGACATAGAAGTAGCAAATCAATAGACTTTAAAAGCTCTTTCCATTTCTTCAAAGTAGTCTGCTTATTATATTGTTTTTTTATTATAGTGCTTTCTAAATGCACCGGATATGAGGGTAAATTAACTATTATGTAATAATCAAAGGTGAGCACTTTAAAGATCAATACTTGGATATTGAAAATCATTTGTGATGAAGCAAATATGTCAATAATTGACATTTTGAAAGAGCCCTTTTGGTTCCCTGTTCCCATTCAAGTTTCTTTGAATTAAAGCTAAAAAGTAAGCTGAGGTCTCAGAGCAACCTCCCCCATTGTTTTTTTCTTGGCTTGGTCAGAATGTTTGGGTCCGATTTTTGATTGTCATTTGTGCTGCGTATTACAGCCGACCGTCCCCAGAAGCCTTAACCATATATCAATTGTACAGATTAGCACAGAGCTTTTTTGAACAATTTTTTTTCCTGAAAGGATTTTACAATATTCCTTTAAGCTGACCTCAATTTGGTGGTGTACATGATGGCATTTTACTCATGATACCAAGCACAAACACGTACCTTTAGGTTGCAGGATCACAAAATTCCAGATCTTCAAAGATATTGTTTCTTTTATGACCATAGCCAGAACAAAGGACGTGTTCATGAATTGATGGGTGGAAAAACCATTGTCGAAGAAATATCTCTGATGTTACTTGCATAGGAAGAACATGTACGTTTTGTGCATTTCTTCAGTAAAGTCTCAATTAAACTATGGAACTCTCTCCCTCCGTCAATTCGTAACTCCAGCTCGTTATTAATATTTCAAACCAACCTTAAAACCTATCTTTTCACCCTAGCATACCCCAGTTAACTCTGTTTAGAA